>VDFB02371327.1:0-160774 GCA_007258455.2 Sequoia sempervirens
GTCAGATTTTTATTTGAAGTGTTTGAATTTATCAAGCAAAATTGCCCTTGGAAGGAGGCCGTACCTTTCTGGAGAGCATTGAAATTCGTGCATAAATTAAGGGTTGAGTTTTGATGTTGTTTTATCATTGCAAATTGGGCGCCAACCTTCTAGTGAGCCATTGCACTTTGGTTCATTCCATTCGGAGGTATTTTGAAAGAGTTATGAGCATTTCATTGATTTATAGTTTGCTGGTTGACATTTTTAGTGTGCTGGTTTTTGTTATCAGACTTCAATAAGTTCAGTTTTTGGCTTCAATTTCAGTATTTGAGAGGTTTAAAACTTGAAAGATTCATCCTTCACATATTTGCATTGATTCTATCATTGTAACACTTATAAATTGCAGATTTCTTTAATTGTAAGGTTGTGAATTAGTAGTACTAATCCAACCATTGTTATTACTGCATTTACTTGTGATTTTTAATGCAAACACTATAACCCTTGGACGGTTTACCGCCAGTGTGGAGGAAATTACCTTGTATTTACATCTATCACCCATTGTTAAGTGGAGAATTCCTCTGTTGAGTGGATGCCTGCCGCAATGGATGAATTAGTTTGTTTTTGTAATTTCTTCCCCCCACTAAATTAGTGGAAGTGTGGAAATTTCTCATGGTTGGATCACCACCTCTTTCTGCTTTCAGTTGTATTTACTTCTAGTTATAATTCAGTTTTCTCTGCCATATGTTAGCACCTTCCCTTCTAAAGGATCTTGTGTGCACATTCTTGGTGTTGAGTGCATTTCATTTGATTCCCTTTGAAAGCTAACGCTAATCCATTGGTGTAGTGCTGGTTTGTGTTGTGAGAAATCAAGGGAAAAATTGGTAGGCATATTTCATTGGTATTAAAGTTCTTTTAATGTAGAAAGTTGGTCGTTTGTAGATATAGATGATAAGAGTGCTCCAAATGCTTGAAACACATAACAACACTAATAAATGAAACAACAAAAGGTACTAATAAATGAAACAACGAAAGGATGAATTAGCCAAGGGTTTCAAACATGTACTTGCAAAAATCCATTGTGCCTATTTTATTGTTTTGTGTTTTTGATAATATATTTTTAGGCAACCATGATAACATCATGTAATTGGTTTCTTTCTTTTTTCAGAATGTATAGTTGAATCAAATGATCATGGAAATGTAATGTCATAAGATGTGATTGGGTTGTTCACCCATTTATGGATCAAGTTCAATTCCTATGTTACATCCCATCTTAGTTTGAATTAAAATTTTAAATTATTTTTAATCCCCCACTGAAATCTATGTTTTAATACATAATTTGGCATCAATGCATTACACAGTCATACATTTACAAGAGCATAAGGTTTAACACAGTCGTAAGTTGAACATAAATTTTTTAACACGTTTAACTTTTAGTTCAAAGTGAGTGGGGTATGCTCCTTCGACTCATCTGAGCTAATGACAATAACTTTGTTTGGATGATGCACACGTAGGTGCTCATCTTCCGTTTCAGTTTTCTTAGGTGGGTTGCTAGTACTATGCCCAGTTGATACAGATCTAGAAAGAGTTGGTTCCCTTGGTTTAGCTCTTGAAGTGGATGGTTGACGGGCTAAGTCCGCTACAATACTTGCATGAACCTTTTCAGCTTGCTTCAACTTTGCTTTTTCATCTTTGATTCTGGTCATGGCGTGGGAGAAAGATTCCTCATCTTGAAGCCAACCTTCCCCATCAATGTTTTTCCCTTCGATAGTCTTTTTTAGAGCTGCCCGCTCCTTTTTAGCTTGTAGGTATCTTTCGTTTCTGGTTATAGACTTCCTCGTATTCTGCTTGGTGCAAACCATTTTTGGCATAGGGTTTCCAAATATGTGTCAAAGTTTAGAACACTTCACTGATGCAATGACCCAAGAAAAAATGTTAGAATACTTATCATTCCATATCCTCAGATTATAAGTCCTATACATCTATGGCTTATGTCAGATAGTGGTGTCCTGCAGAGAGTGGAAAAGTAATAAGGTAGAAGTAATAGCTCACATAAAAGGAACAAGAATGAGTAACAAAAACAAATGGTAGAAGCTTTAGGTGGAAGGGGAGTATATTATTGAAGAAATAAAAAAGGTGTAGTGAAATGACTGGAAAATTAACAAATCATTCAAGAAATTAAGAAGCAAACTGAGAATTCCATGATATAAGCAAAGATATTTCTCTATGTGAAGTTAGAAGTGCCTTATCATGTTTGAATCAAATAGAGTAGAATGATGAAAGAAGAAAGAGAGTGATCGATAAATGATGAGAAACACATACCTATTATTTATGTCAAATTTCTTACACTTGGAATATGCTAATTTAGATTATTTTAAAGATATATATGCTAGACGTAATCAAGAGAAGAAACTTAATGCATTAAATGTAATAGTTGAAAAGGAGTTAAATCGTCACGTTACATATATTGTGGATGCATTGGTTTTTAAAGAATTTGTATTTGTAGTTCTGCATTTTCTTAAAATATAGATAAACAACAAAGAAATAGCTACATATTCACGAAATTGTAAACTAAAAAATTTTGTTTATTTGAAGAATAAAGAAGAAATATAAGATTTTAAGAAATAATGCAAATTTTTGTAGAAAACAAAGAAACATTTGTGACTAACTACAAACTTAGAATGCTTTTGTAACTGCTTAAACAAACAAGAAATATTACACCACTCATAGCTGTTGTTGATGTAATCCCTGGCAAAAAAGCACCTAGAGAAGGATATTACCTAGTGAGGGCTTTAAAGACTTGTAGTAACAGCTGAATTCTACACGTAGGTAGCTGCTAAGTTAGATCACAGATGGTGGTGGACGGAAGATTTGGACTATGGTTGGGTAGCATTATATATGCATGTAATTGTGCCTAACATGACACACTAAACGTTGGGATTCCAGTGTAATTGATCTTTGCAAGTCTTAAGGACTCTACTTCTTGTATGCCGGCACAACGAAAGGGTGTGAGAAGAAAGAAAATTAAAAAACTCAAAAAAAACTCAAAAAACTTGAGCCTCCGCTTAATGCAGTCATAGTTGCAAGTACAGTTAAGCAATAAGAAAATAGATAAAGAAATAAAGATGCCTCCATAATAGCGCTTACAACCCTTGACATTGCCAAAAGACATTAGGAAAAGGGGCGTTTAGTATTCATACGAATTGCATATGGAAACCAAAAAAAACCAGGAAATAGGTTGTAGAAGAAGAGGAGATTGATGTTCGTAGACATCTCTAAATTTTTCTCAAGAAGCAACAATAATCTGAAATGAAATTCTTCAACCCTTCTAATAATTATATAGATTATCTGTATACCTTAACTTTGTAAACTCCGAGAGAAGCAACTGCTTGCGAGCCTATTTTAGTCAATTTGGCATGGGTTAGATTGCTCTACATTTTTTTGGCATTAGCGGATAGATGTTCCTGCACATTGAAAGTTGGATACGTTTCTTCCAGGGCATTAGGTGAGATTAATAGACCTCTTTCTCCCTTTAAGGAGTCATCTTTCCCATTGGAAGAACCATTCTCGACCTTTGAGCATCTAAAATATGACAAAGAAAGTTGATTACAAGTTTTAAACCCCTATTTCCAACTGAAAAGCCGATTTATTCAGCTCATGGAGTTCTTTTACATTCTTCGCTATTGTAATTAATAGTTTTAAGTTTTTAGTCATACTTACTAGTTTGGTCATTTGCATTAATATAACTTAACTCTGTCTCTCAGGCAATAAGAAACATTTAGAGACTGCTTTATTCAGATCATTATGTTGCTGATTCAAAATTTGAAACCGCAAATGGACAAGACAATGAAACCTCAAGCGTTGTTTCCAAGGTCTTGGATGTCCTACCTCCTAGATCCCAACGACTTTTGGAGCAAGATGACTTGTCTTACCTCAATGGTTGTCTTTGGACATGCCTAGTTCACAGTAGCGTTAAGACCAACTGTCTTAATGCATATTGTCCACCAAAGAAACACCAAATTGAAAAAAAATTGAAAGCTCTATTAAGATTTAAATGGTAAACATTATCTTTGATTAGAGGAAAGTTCATAAGAAGAAACATGCATTTAGCCAAAAACTTCAAAGTCAAAATTGGTCTCATTAAAATGGAGTGAAGAAAAACATAAACAACTAACTCAAAAATAATTTTGCACTACTGACGGAATATCTTGTAGAGGCCAACATAAACAGCTAACTCAACTGCGTCTTATACCTTAGGAAGTTTACATGCATTTTAACAGAATATGATACATAATTGGAGACCTGTTGGCAATTACCTCATAGATAAAGACTAAGAATGAGGCTAAATAGAAGACTTCCGCAAGCTTGGAAGAAGCCCGTTACTGCTCCCTTCTTATATATCTACTCTCTTGTTCTTCTTGAACAACACCTATTTAAAATAGTAACACAATCTTTGATTTGCCAACCCCCATGTATCTTCTAATAGAGGTATATATAATGATTGTGGAGGATTCGGTTCTAGAAACCAATTAGAACAAGAAACAATTATGTAACTGTACATAATAATAGTTTTCTTTTTCTCTAAAAGATAAATGTTTTGGTTGAGGAAGTATTATCGTGGCATTTTTGGTGGCTATCTTTCAGCTCTCTTCGCCACCTTCCAATCGAATACCACGTTTGAGAATGTTTTCTCTAGTTATTCCCTCCGAAATTAATGCCATGAAAAACCTAGTTTGAGTAATGGTACTAAATCTTAAATCGCTATGATACTTATCGATCAAATATTCTCGCGACAAACAACATTCCGTTATCAAATGGTTATGACAAGTGGAAAAATCATATGGAAATTTCTAAGGAAGCTCACACAACTGTAGTATGGGACGTTGTGCATGAACTCCAAGGTTTTTGGAAATAACCAAGAAAAAATGTTTCAAAAACCTTGGAGTTCGTGTACATTGTTTCGTACTACAATTGTGTGAGCTTCCTTAGAAATTTTCGTATGATTTTTCCACTTGTCATAACTGTTTGATAACAAAATGTTGTTTGTTGTGGGAATATTTGATTGATAAGTATCATAGCGATTTAAGATTTAGTACTGTAACTCAAACTAGGTTTTCTGTGGCATTAATTTCAGAGGGAATAATTGGAGAAAACATTCTCGAATGTGGTATTTGATTGCAAGGTGGTGGAGAGAGCTGAAAGATAGCCACCAAAAATGCCACGATAATACTTCCTCAACCGAAACATTTATCTTTTAGAGAACAGGCAAACTACTATTATATACGGTTACATAACTGTTTCTTGTTCTAATCGGTTTCTAGAATCGAATCCTCCATGATCATTATATATACCTCTATTAGAAGATACACAGGGGTTGGAAAATCAAAGATTGTGTTACTATTTTGAATAGGTGTTGTTCAAGAAGAACAAGAGAACAAATATTTAAGAAGGGAGCAGTAATAGGCTTATTCCAAGCTTGCGGAAGTCTTCTATTCAGCCTCATTCTTAGTCTTTATTTGTGAGGTAAATGCCAACGGGTCTCCAAATTTGTATCATATTTTGTAGATGTTTAAAATGCATGTAACCTTCCTAAGGTATAAGACGCAGTTGAGTTAGTTGTTTATCTCAGCCTCTACAAGATATTCCGTCAGTAGTGCAAAATTATTTTTGAGTTAGCTGTTTTTGTTTTTCTCCACTCCATTTTAATGAGACCAATTTTGACTTTGAAGTTTTCGGCTAAATGCATGTTTCTTCTTATGAAGTTTCTTCTAATCAAAGATAATGTTTATCGTTTAAATCTTAATGGAGCTCTCAATCTTTTTTCAATTTGGTGTTTCTTTGGTGGACAATATGCATTAAGACAATTGGTCTTAACGGTATTGTGAATTGAGCATGTCCAAAGACAACCATTGAGGTAAGACAAGTCATCTTGCTCCAAAAGTCGTTGGGATCTAGGAGGTGGGACATTCAAGACCTCGGAAACAAGGATTGAAGTTTCATTGTCTTGTCCATTTGCGGTTTCAAATTTTGAATCAGCAACATAATGATTTGAATAGAGCAGTCTCTGAACGTTTCTTATTGCCTGAGAGACAAAGTTAAGTTATATTAATGCAAATGACCAAATTGGTAAGTATGACTAAAAACTAAAAACTATTAATTACAATAGTAAAGAATGTAAAAGAACTCCATGAGCTGAATAAATCAGCTTTTCAGATAGAAACAGTGGTTTAAAACTTGTAATCAATTTTCTCTGTCATATTTTAGATGCTCAAAGGTCGAGAATAGTTCTTCCAATGGGAAAGATGACTCCTTAAAGGGAGAGAGATCTATTAATCTTACCTAATGCCCTGGAAGAAATGTATCCAACTTTCAATGTGGAGGAACATTTATCCACTAACGCCAAAAAATGTGGAGTAATCTAACCCATGCCAAAATGATTGAAATAGTCTCGCAGGCAGTTGCTTCGCTCGGAGTTTACAGAGTTAAGGTATACAGATATCTATATAATTATTAGAAGGGTTGAAGAATTTCATTTCATATTGTTGTTGCTTCTTGAGAAAAATTTAGAGATGTATAGGAAAATGAATCTCCTCTTTTTTTGCAACCTATTTCCTAGCTTTTTTTTGGTTTCCATATGCAGTTTGTGTGAATACTAAATGCCCCTTTTCCTAATGTGTTTTGGCAACGTCAAGGGTTGTAAGCACTATTATTAGGCATCTTTATTTCTTTATCTATTTTCTTGTTGCTTAATTGTACTTGCAACTATGACTACATTAAGTGGAGGGTCAAGTTTTTTAAGTTTTTTTATTTTTCTTTCTTCTCACACCCTTTCGTTTTGCCAACATACAAGAATTAGAGTCCTTAAGACTTGTAGAGATTAGTTACATTGGAATCCCAACGTTTAGTGTGCCAGGTCGGGCACGATTACATGCATATATAATGCTACCCAACCATAGTCCAAATCTTCCGTCCACTACCATCTGTGATCTGACTTAGCAACTACCTACATGTAGAATTCAGCTGTTACTACAAGTCTTTAAAGCCCTCACTAGGTAATATCCTTCCCCAGGTGCTTTTTTGCCAGGGATTACATCAACTGTTAGTGGTGTAAAATTTGCTGTTTATTTAAACAGTTACAAAAACTTTCTAAGTCTGCAGTTAGTCATAAATGTTTCTATGTTTTCTGCAAATTTTGCATTATTTCTCAAAATCTTCTATTTCTTCTTTATTCTTCAATTAAACGAATTTATTTAGTTTACAATTTTGTGAATATGTAGCTATTTCTTTGTTGTTTATCTGCATTTTAAGAAAATGCAGAATTACAAATACAAATTCTTTAAAGACCAATGCATCCACAATATATGTAATGTGATGATTTAACTTCTTTTCAACTATTACATTTAATGCATTAAGTTTCTTCTCTTGATTACGTCTAGCATATATATCTTTAAGATAATCTAAATTAGCATATTCCAAGTGTAAGAAATTTGACAGAATAACAGCTATGTGTTTCTCATCATTTATTGATCACTCTCTTTCTTCTTTCATCATTATACTCTGTTTGATTCAAACATGATAAGGCACTTCTGACTTCACATAGAGAAATATCTTTGCTTATATCATGGAATTCTCAGTTTGCATCTTAATTTCTTGAATGATTTACTAATTTGCCAGTCATTTCACTGCACCTTTTTTATTTTTTTAATAATATAGTCCCCTTCCACCCAAAGTTTCTGCCATTTGTTTCTGTTACTCATTTGTGTTCCTTTTATGTGAGCTATTACTTCTACCTTATTACTTTTTTTTGTTTCAGGTAGTGTAAACACAAACAGAGGTTGTCTGTCACCCTCTCTAAAGATTTATCCTTCTCCTACTAATCTTCGATTTCCTTTAGTGGTTCCATTAAAATTGAGCTTAACCCAATCTCTAGGAAGACTTTTCCACAAACCTTTAGGTTTTTTAATATAAGCCATAGATGTATAAGACTTATAGTTTGAGGATTTGGAGCCATAAGTATTCTAACATTTTTTCTTGGGTCATTGCGTCAGTGAAGTGTTCTAAACTTTGACACTAGTATTTGGAAACTCTGTGCCAAAAATGGTTCGCACCAAGCAGACTGCGAGGAAGTCTATTGTCGGAAATGAAAGATACCTACAAGCTAAAAAGGAGCAGGCACCTCTGACAAAGACTATTGAAGGGAAAAACGTTAATGGGGAAGGCTGGCTTTGAGATGACGAATCTTTCTCCCACGCCATGACCAGAATCAAAGATGAAAAAGCAAAGCTGAAGCAAGCTGAAAAGGTTCATGCAACTATTGTAGTGGACTTAGCCTGTCAACCATCCACTTCAAGAGCTAAACCAAGGGAACCAACTCTTTCTAGATTTGTATCAACTGGGCACAGTTCTAACAACCCATCAAAGAAAACCAAAACGGAAGATGAGCACCTACATGTGCATCATCCAAACAAAGTTATTGTCATTAGCTCAAATGAGTCGGAGGAGTATACCTCACTCACTCCGAACTAAAAGTTAAACGTGTTAAAATTTTTCTGTTCAACTTACGACTATGTGTTAAATCTTATACTCTTGTAAATGTATGACTGTGTAATGCATTGATGCCAAACTATGTATTAAAACGTGGAGTACAGTTGGGGATTAAAACTAATTTAAAACTTTAATTCAAACTAAGGTGGGATGTAACATTGGAGTTGAACTTGATCCATAAATGGATGAACAACCCAATTACACATCTTATGACATTATATTTTCTGATTTTCATGATCATGTGATTCAACTATACAACCCGAAAAAAGAAAGAAACCAATTACATGATGTTATCATGGTCACCTAAAAATATATTATCAAAAACATAAAACAATAAAATAGGCACAATGGATTTTTGCAAGTACATGTTTGAAACCCTTGGCTAATTTACCTCTTCGTTGTTTCATTTATAAGTACCTTTTTTTGTTTCATTTATTAGTGTTGTTATGTGTTTCGGGCATTTGGAGCACTCTTATCATTTATATCTATAGATGACCAACTTTCTACATTAAAAGAACTTTAATACCAGGTACTTGATTACATGTCATATACTCCTCTTACACTAAATTTGAATTTTTCGTAAAATACTTGTATCATTTATTAGCGTTGTTATGTGTTTTAGGCATTTGGAGCACTGTTATTGTCTAGATTTACAGATGGGCAGCTTTCTATGTTATGAGAACTTAAATTCCAGGTACTTAATTACACTCCATGTACTCCTCTTACACTAAATTTGAATTTCCGTTAAATACTTGTAGCAATCTTTTTAAGATTTCCACTATGATCAAAATTAGGATAATTATTATCTATATTAGTGTGAATGTGGCATATATATGAAATAATAATACATACTATTTGTTTAAAACAATTAAAATTGGGAAAAACCAAAATATTTTCAAACTCACATTTATGAGTGCCTTTATTGTTTCACTTATTAGTGGGTTGTCTTGTTTCAAACATTTGTAGCACTGCTATCATCTCTAACTACAACCGACCAACCTTCTACATTAGGAAAACTCATACCAAGTACTTGCTTACACTTCTTATACTTGTAGTCTTGTTAGTTTTGACAAGTTGCTTCATGCATAATTTAGCTTCAAGAGTCAATTTAGCATCATACAAAATTTAGCTTCAACTTAGGATAATGCATATCTTTATAACTTGTTACTTATTTATTAGTTTGATTTGTTGTTTAGATAATGACTAGCCAAAATGAATCTGCTTCAACCCGACCGTCAGTCACAAAGCTACAAGCCCCTGAGGAGTCAACTAATTCAAACACATTTGTGCAAAATCCTATTGAAAAGTTCTACTCATCGATTCTAGCCCATTTGGAACAAATAATTTGAGAACTCCATGACATTGTACTTCTTGCACAAGGAGTTGAATGACAAGAAATTGATGACATTGAAGACATTGTTGTGAAATTTTATAAAACATGTCACAAAGTTGCAGGCTTCTCTTGTTTTTTAAGAGAGTTTTTTTATGACGAGCAATACGAACAAGGATCTGGAAAAGATATCATTGAATAATTTTTCTTGTGCTTGTATGATAATTAGAATAGACAAATATGAACCATAAAGAGTTGTTTCATGGTTGGTTGACTCTTATGAACAAAATTTTGATGTAGACTTTCACGTCTATCTTGGTAAAAAAACTGTTCATTTATTTTGTATGTAGGTGGCAACCATGGTTGGCTTACTCTTACGAACAATATTTTGATATAGACATTGATGTCTATTTTTAGAAAATATTGTTCATATGTTTTGGATGTACATGGCCTACTTGATATGTAAATAGTCAAAACTGTTCTATTTGAAATGTGTTGTACCTATTTCTATTTATTTGAATAGTTCAACATGTGTTTCAAATTACATTCAACAACAAAGTCAAATAACCATCAGATCCTTGAATGTGCATCTAAAATATCCAATTAGAGGAAAATAAACCTGACAAATAATATGCATCAAAAATCAACATCAAAAATTTCTTATAAAATTTAGAATTTCCCTATATACATTGGAAATCTACAAACAAAAATATAAAAACCTTGCATGCATGTTGACATCTTTTGATGACTGCACAATTTTCTCTAACAACAACTCCTTGACTTCTATTCTATTTGTGTTTTGGCAGGACAAGGTGGAAAACACATATTTGTAAAACCAAAAGAAAAACCCAAACCATCACCAAATACAAGAGGTTAGTTCCAAGCACCTTGTTGGGAAATACATGAACGACAAACAAAATATTGACAATTACAAGATGCATGCTATCTCGGTGATGTTTATTTGGTACATATGTATGATATCTACATTATTTTGCAATAGGGATGGATCATGTAAAACACGGAGGTTGTAAAAGAGTTGTGCCTATAAGAGCATTAAACCCTTACCAAAAACGATGGACAATAAAGGCTTGGGTAATGGTAAAACAACAACTCTGTTATTTCAAAAATACAAATGGGGATGGAAAAGTTTTCAGCTTCAATCTTCTTGACTTTGATGGTGATGAAATCAAAGCAACGTGTTTCAATGCTATAGCAAAACTATTTTATTATCGTATAGAGATTGGGAAATTGTTTCTCATTTCCAATGGAACTTTGAAGCCAGCAAATAAAAGATTTTACAATTTAAATAACGATTGGGAAATTCTTTTGGACAACAATTCCACAGTGGAAATTTGCTTAGATGAGAACACATAGATATTGTAGCTGAAGTTCAACTTCAAACCAATAAGTGAACTTAAAGACGTGGAAAATAATATGATTGTTGACATCATAGGTATAGTCTTATCAATCAATGAAGCAAATACGATCTTAAAAAGGAATGGTACACAAACACAGAAACAGACTCTACAAATGAAAGATATGTCAGTTTCCAAAATTGATTTCACAATGTGGGGTGATTTTTGTAATAACGAAGGTTTCAAACTTCAAGAGATATGTAGTGCAGGGGCTTTTCCAATGCTCATTGCAAAAGCTGCACGAATTAGTGATTATGGAGGCAAGTTTGTATGCACCATTCCAACAACCTAGCTACATATAAATCCTCAGATACTAGAGACCGACCAATTGAGATTATGGTTCGATAATCAAGGAAAAACTCTCATTTGCCAGTCTCTAACAAAAAACTCCTTATTTGTTCGAGAGGAATTGAAATTGAAAAATATTGCCGAAAGCTGATATTGCTAGCAACAGTCAATACATGTTCATAAAAGCAACATTGTGTTTCATAAAACAAGACAAATTTTGTCACATGGCTTGCCCCATGGAAATTAGTGGTAAGAAATGCAAGAAAAAGTTCGACAAAACAAAAAATGGTCAATGGCATTGTCAAACATGTAAAACTACTTTTCATGATTGTTATTATAGATATCTGCTACAATGCAAATTAGAAGACCACACTGGCTCAACATGGGTGATTGCTTTTGAAAAAATAGGTGAAGGAATTATGGGCATCCCGACAAATGAATAAGTAGTATGAAACACGAAGGCGAAAATCAAACAAAGTGTTTAGAAACAATACAAAAAAGATTTTTCCAAAAATATTCCTTCCTATTGCATGTTAAAAGAAGAAACTTACAATGATGAACATAGAATCAAAAGCACAGTCATCAGAACTGAGCAATTTGATTACTCAACTAAAAGCAATGCTTTGCTTGCTTTAATAACGAATGTGTAAATGTCATATACTTTCTCCAACATTAATATACAAACCATCCATGCAAAAAAGTACACTTATTCCTTCAAAGATTATAAATAATATTATCTACTGCCATAGTGTATGTCCATAAAGTTCTTTGACTAAAGAAAAACTATATAGGCATACTTTCTCTAAATCTTATATTTCGTCTTTATTCTTCAATTTAACGAGTTTTATTAGTTTACAATTTTGTGAATATGTAGCTATTTCTTTGTTGTGTATATGCCTTTTTAAAAGAAAAGTTATGAAATTCTCATGTTTGCCAACAAACATTTCCCAATAGAATAGACTTTATTACTAATATGTACTAGCAAACATGATAGGATAATACAAACAACTACAGTCATGCCATGCTCACATTGAATCAAAAAACATGCCAATTTAGAAATTACGTTATATCATTATTTGATAAAACAAATGCATTGAGATAAATTTGATACCCAAAGTTTAATTACTTAAAGAGGTTACTAGGTATATTTGGTTCTGTCATGTGGCATAGATATGACATGTCAAATGAATAGTAATATAGAATTTTTCGAAACACTACAAAACATGAAACCTGACAAATTTGCTTTGCATTTTAGATATGGGTTGCCCAAAGAGGCAATTTGAATTAGAAGAACAAAGGAAAGAATATCAAAGACAATACTATAGAGAATATCGTGAACGACAAAGGGAGCAGATGATAGATGCAGAAATGGAAGAGCAAATGAGGAAAAACAGAGAAGCAAAAAGAGCAAGAAATGCAAGACAAAGACAAGGAGTAAATGAACAATTAGATTCACAAAGCACATAGGATGAAAATGCACACATATCAAATCCAAATGGATTACTTGCCACAAACTTCAAAGAAATGCAATTAGCATTTCGTAATTAGTTAGATTTCTACCAATCACCAACAATTTGTTATGTTTGCGAAGAAAGCTACACTGGAATAAAAGTAATAACTACTTTAGAAGGTAGTATATGCACAAGATGTAAACAAGAGAAAGGAATAAACCGATTCTCAACACAGAATAATATGAATCCAGGAGTTCAACCAGCTGAACTAAAATATCTTACACAAGTAGAAGAAATGTTAATTACACATGTCAACACAATTATACAAGTATCTCATGCAAGGGGTGGTCAACATAAATATAGAGGACACACGATCAGCTTCCTGCAAAAAATTGAACAACTATCAAAGACATTGGCACACTATATTACAGAATTACCAATCATTATAGTAAGGAAAAAAGATCAACATAGCACAAATTACCACTTCATAGTGAATAAAGACTGTGCTTATCAAGCATTGAAGTATAAAATCAACCATGATAGATTTTACTCAGATGTCAACATCAATGAAAATGCTCTTGATTGTTTATGTGGGAATCTTGAGCAAAATATTTTTGACTGGCTTAACACCGTTCAAATAGAATCTCAATCTGATACAAATGTTACAAAACATGTCAGCCCAATTATTGAGGATACTGAACAAAACATTATTGAATACACTTCATCGATGGTTTTCCAACCACCAAATTTACAAAAGGAAATGGACTTGATTCATGCATGGGTCAACAAACCAAACACAGATCCTATGACTTTAATGGACTGGCCAGCAGCTGGTGAATCTCCAATAAACGAATATGCTATGGCAAGATTATTTGATATGGCCTTTCCAACATTGTTCCAAACTGGAATATGTGATTGGTTAGAAGCACACATCAAGAAAGTAGACCTACATGAATATGTCAGACATCTATGCCATTATAAAGACAGTTGATTTGGTAAACACCCAAGGTTTCGATATTATATGGCAAATATGATAATGAGACATCGTGCCCAGACATCAACTGCAATTTTCATGAAAAGAAATCTTCATGACATGCCTATTACAATCAACAAACTTTGCGAACATCTAAACAATACGCCACAATCACAATTTGCAGATAGAATAATGCGCTTTGGAATTTCGCTAAGAGGTACAAGGTCATATTGGACAAAATGTCGGGCAGAATTAACAGACATGTTGCATCAGATTGGTACACCCACCATTTTTTTACATTAAGTGCAGAAGACTTATATTGGCCAAACTTACATGCACTCATGCCAGGGACATCACCAATAACACCAAGAGAAGCATATCTTTGGTGAAAACAAAATGTGATTGACTACCCTCATATAGTTGCACAATACATGCACTTATGACACTCCCAATTTAGATAAAAAATCCTTCAAAAAGGAATGAATGTTCAAGACTATTGGTGCAGATATGAGTGGCAACATCGAGGATCGACACATGTCCACGGATTTCTATGGATCAATGGAGCACCAAACATGGATACTGATTGGTCAAATGAAGAACGACTTGTTGCACAAAACTATTTCAACTTTGTTGGCGTTTAAATTCGCACCAGCTATGCACAGATAAACTGCTCTTCAAATTAGGAGGGGAAGCTCCCTCTTGCTGATGGTATTCAAGAAAGTAAACTAAAACTAAGTTGCCTATCTTTTTGATCAGCTTAGAGCACAAGGTTTATAAAATACAAACGCCGCAGCTGAGATTTTCTGATTTAAGAACTTCAACTATGACTAACTTAAACTAAAGACGTTTCTAACTTCTCAAGTAATAAGCAGAGCAAGAGAAACTAGAAATGAACAAGGTAGATTTTCTGACAAAATACTTCGATAAACTCTTTCTCAACGAACATCTACACACTTCAATGTAAGTTGAAATCAAGATCATAAAAGTAAAACACCAATAACGGAAATCAGAGATTTTATATCAAGGCAAAGGAGGCTCATGATTTTATTACTCGAACTTCTGGAACAAAACTCACTTCTAACATGCCTGGAATAAGAAATTGCAGCTAAAGAGGCTTGCAATCTTATTCTTACACAATAGAAACAACAATCACACTAACTCCTTGTTGGCTAAAGAGGCTCAACAATTTGCTATCACAACACAATTGAACGACACTTGAATAACAAATAGAAGGCAAAATAGGCTCAGCGTTTTGTTATCACTAGCATGGCTAAAAAACTAAATGAGCAAAGGCTCTTATTTATAGAGAAGCAGAGGAGTAGGGAACCCTAAAATCTCCTTGCTTTCACAATTTAGGGCTTGCTCAGCAAGCAAGCTTTATTACTAAATCTAGAAAGATAAAACCCTAGAAAGCAGAAAAAGCGGGAAACACCAACTATTACATCTTATCTTCTTTCTATCCTCAAAGAATGGATAAGGATTATTCCAAGAATAGAAAGAAAGCGGAAAGAAAGCTTCTAGATGAAAGCCGCTTTAAATCTCAATCATATCTGCTAAAAAGCAGGAAACTGGGTCCCAGTCAGGTGCATTGATACCATCTAAGGCAATATTTTGATTCTCCAAGATCTCCTCGCCTTCTGTGATCAAACTTAGAGAATCCTTCACTTCTTCAACTGCTTTATGAGTTCTAACATCGCTGCCCGAAAAGATGACTCATTAATTGATAACTTGGCGGCTCTGCAACTTTATGTTTCTGACACCTCTCTTGATTTCCAACAGAAGAGTATTGCACAACTCTTTTCTGATACCTTTCCTTTTTCCATATCACACGTTCTCTCGTTCTTCAGCTGAGATGATGAAGTTTTGACATAGTGCTGATTTGGTCTTAAACTCGAGGGGAGTGTATTCCATATTGAAAACCTTGAAGAATGACTGTAAACTTGCCTATGTTCAGACAAGCTTTGAGCAACTTTCTATTTTTAGAATGTTAGTTTTTCGTCTTCAAACGGACAAATTTTTTGGAATTTTTTTTGAGATATGGTTTTTGCTTAGAATTTCGTTGCAAGACAACCCAGATCGCCCGTTTTTGAAAATCTTGAATTTTGACTGAAAAAGCAGCAAACCCTAATTTCTTCAATTTTCCACCGAAAAAGTTGGCACCTGGGTTTTGTTCAGAATATGATTAGAAATGGACCCAGTTGATCAGATATGAAAAACACTGATGGCTGATCGAAAAAGCAGCCAACCCTAGGATTTGAAATTTTCTTGAAAAAGCTGTGATATGGGTTTTCTTCAGAAGACTGATTGGAAAGGACCCAGATGGTTGGAATCTAATGTAATGAGGTTTTCCCTGACATTCAAAATAAAAGCACTTGCTGCAACTTGATGAAGTTCTTGAAAAATTCTTCAGAAGATTGAGGCAAAAAGACCCAGATGACAAAAAAATGAAAAGCCTTGGCCTTCTGCTTGACAAGTTTGATCTTCTGGATGAAAAAGCTTGAAAAAGCAAGGGTTTTTGTTGCTGGTCTGAAAAATATAATGAAAAACCAGCAAGCTATGTTCTTGAATCTTGAAAAATTTCTTCAAATTTGCTGCTCCAACTTTCTCTCTTGAAGGCTACCTGCAAAAATAATGAAAATAACATAAAAGAAAGATGTTAAATAGACTTAGGGTTTTGTTTTTGCTTTGCTTTTATCTCCAAAACCCTAAATCTCAGCTTCATTGAACTTGGACGCCTCTTTCTTCTCTTGCAATCTTGAAAATTTCGAAAATCCATGAAAATTTTCTAAGGCATGTGAAGTTGGGCGCCCTTCTTCACTAGGGGCGCCCACTTTACCCAGTGTTAGCCAAAATTTTGGCATTTTCAACTTTTCTTCCATTTTGACCCTTGGTTTGACCTCGATCTCCGGCTTCTAGATTGATTCGACAGGTGAGCTGAAAGATTCATCGCGGAGCCAGACTGATTCTGAGAAGGATGTTCTGGAGGAGCCTTTGGCTAAAAACTTGATCTTGACCTCTGAATTCATGGGAGCCTTTTCCTTCGAGGGGCTCCGAACTTTCACAGTGTTAGCCATTTTTCTGATCTTCAATTTCTTCATTAACTCCTCTTCTACAGATGATTTCGTCGAATCTGGTGTTTCAGGCGTCGGATCGACTGACGGTTGTGCTCATCACGAAGCTGACGAAGAATGAGAAGGGGTCTTTTGGAAGAGATTTTGTTGGAAAGTGAAATTTGACCCCTCAAAAGTTTGGGCGCCCTTCTTGACTGGGGGCACCCAGTTTCACCAGACTTAGTTTATTTTTTGATTTTTCTGTGCTTGCTTCTGAACCTTGGTTTTTAGCCTTTGTCGGACCCTCTGTTTGGTGCTTCAGATCTAGCGACTGCGACATCCGATTCACGTGCTGAATATCTCGTTGGAAAGCTGGATCAATTGTGAAGAGATCTCGTTAGACACTCGTCTGCAAATTCATCTGTTGGGACCCCTGAAAACTTGGGCGCCCTTCTTCACCAGGGGCGCCCACTTCCTCCAGACTTAGCCATTTTTACTGATTTTCATCTTCGAGTCTGAAACCTTCATTCTGTACCTTCGTCTTCGATCTGAATCTGCTGGATGTTAAACAGTCAGACGTGTTGACGAAGACAGGCATCGCGAAGCTGGCAGGATACTGAAAAGATCAAACATATTCTTGAACCCTAACAGCTGAATTAGGCCCTTCAAAAAGCTGGGCGCCCTTCTTCACCAGGGGCGCCCAAAATCTGAACACTTAGTCAAATTTTGATATTTTCAACTTTTCCTCGTTCTGACTTCAGTGCGGATCTCCCCTGTTCGTCGCTGAATTCCGGATGACTGAGTAATCTGATAACTACACCGCTGAATTCGTTGCGAAGCTGACAGAGAACTGAACAACATTGATTTGAGGCGCAAACCCTAATTCTGACATTTGGTGCCCTAAAAAGATGGGCGCCCTTTTTCTCCTGGGGCGCCCAAACTTGCCAGTGTTAGGAAATTTTCATCATTTTTTATCTTCTTCATTCTCCGTGCATGTTCATCATTTCATCTTCTGTTGAACGTTTGAGTGTTGATTTTGATGCTTGGCAGCCGAATGACCTCCATTGATGACCTTGGAGCTCCAGATATGCTTTTGAAAAAGCAGAATAGACCCACAAGGGCAAAACTGACTATTTTGAGATTCTGACTGCACCAGCCTGATATGGACGTATTTTGAGCCAATCAAAATCAGTTTGGACCCTGGCGGACCAACTTTCTATTTTTAGAAAATTTTGCCAGTATCCGTTTCGAAAGAAACCCAGAAAAACCCAAAAAACGTTACTAATTTTAGAAAATTTCTAAAAATAGCAGTTTTCCTAAAATTTAGGGATGAAAAATTGAGATCTGGGTTTTGTAGATTAAGGTGCTCTTAGCAGACCCAGATCGTCAGAAATTGAAAATTTTGTGTTTTAACCCCTCATGCAAGACATGCACACCCAATTTTTGACCTTTTTGACAGATTTGACAAGACTTCTACTCATTTCTTCAAAATGTCTAAGTGTAACAAAAATTTTAATTTTGGGGTACAACAAACTTAATTGTCCATGCATGAAACCCTAGACATGAAACCCTGGATCATCATCAACAGGTACTACCCCACTTGCCATTTTCAATACCCCAATTACCAATCTTATCGCTCTACAACTTGTATGTCAAAATAATCGATCAAAATTAAAAGTGCAGGCATACCACATATGTAATATCAATCCATGTCTTAAAGACACAAGGCAACTACAAGACACAAATTTCCACTAGGACTACGATGAGCTAGCTAACACAGTCCAAAGACACACAATGTGTAGAGAAGGTGCATGTTGTCATGTCTCCAAAATTGTGACACTTGAAAAGCTTACCTAGAACTACTGGCCAATCAATATTGTTATAATTATAATGGTCAAAGACCATATTATAATTAAATAACATTCCAAATATTAAATAAGGGTAAAAGCACGAATATAATAAATATCAAAATGGCTTAAATAAAATGATTCAATAAATATTAAATTAATATGATAGATATTTTAATAGAAGACAGCTATAATGGTAGCATGTCATAGGCATGACATATAGTGATAAATTGATAATAATAATACATACTATAAAATAGCAATAACAAATTATAATAAATAAATAGAATAAATAAATAGCAAGGGATCAAATGTATTAAACAACGATTAAGGGTTAATGAGGAGCGACAAAAAATAGCTAGCAATAGCTATGATCGTTCAAAGAGATGTGTTTTTTTTAAGGAGCCAAGACGGAGTATTTAGGTAGGGTCGATTGTGTACTGAAGGGGATATCATCGAATACTGCATGAGATGGGAATAGACCATTGATGGCTTGTATTATCATGTGAGGGAAAGAATACTCCAACCAGACTGCCGCTCAAGGAGAAACAACAGTGTAATATTTGATGGAGATGCCGCTATTTGAGTTGGCCAGAAAGCTTAAAGCCATCATGCCTGTTGAACGCATACCCGATAATTGAATGGAATAGAGACAAATGATATCGCTATTGGGCGTAGCAACCGGATAAATTGTTAGAGAATTGACAAATTTGAAGTCAACTATCGGGAACATGAATTTGTTACCGCAAGGTATTGTAGAAAGAATGGGACCCGTGCCAAGTGAAGTCACCTGGAGAAAGATGGAAAGGCATGATAAATGGCCAGAGATAGGAAATAGTCGGACTTACTAGGTAGCAGGACGCAGCCTATGGAGCTGTCTGGTGGAGGATCAAAAGACCATTAACACTGAACAAGTTGCTAAAGGTGTCTTGAGTCTGCTTGGAATCTTGCTGAAGGGAATCGGGCATTTGTAGAGTTTAACGTGAGTCTTAAAGGGAGGGCAATTTAGAGATTGTTATCAAGGGACGGTCAAATGCACGCCTCATAGAAACCATACACTGTTGTCACTTCTCATGCTAAGGAGATCATGAATCAAACGTAGAGGCCAAGAGACCATCACCAGCGCGGTTGGATGGATATCAATGATTGGAATGTCGAGACTAGCAAACAATAGAATTTAAAAGTGAATCAATCAAATAGTCAGTGATCTCATTGTTGAAGGATACCAAATGCAAGGAAATCACAGCAGAGAAGAATTGAGATATACAATGGCAGACCACTCGTGCATTCCAAACAACAGGGGCTGAACAGAGGTAATAAAGAGGGAAATCTGGGGATCCACTAAGTAGGTATGTGTTAAGCCTAGTATGCACTTGAACTCCATAAATTATGGTTAATAAAGCATGCACATGATAATTATTACTATACAGATTATATTATTAGCGTATCATGTTATTAGTATCATTTTCATAGTTAATATGAATTCATACGAGTGTTTATAATTTATAACGTGATATCTTCTCTATACATAATTGAACTGATATATGCATACCTAATACCTCACAACAATTATAAAGACGAGGATACCATATAATGGTAATTTCGATTTGTGTTATGAGTGTCTTCATTCATGCATTATAATAATAAATAGTATAATAGAATTCCACCTATAGTACAAGCGGTTATTAAATAAAAGATCATGTTACCGATAGTCCCTATTACTTGATCCAATGAAGGATGAAACATTTATATCTTTTTTATCTTATTGGATATCATCAATGAAATTTATGGATCTCTAACGCTTCTAATGTCTTTTGAGGAACGCTTTGAATGCAAGATTCATACTTAAGTGCTTCCATTAGAAAGGGGTCATTACAAGTGGTATCAGAGCAAATTTCCTGCCATCCTGTGAAAATAGTGTGTGCAAATTGACCAAAGAAGAAGGTATATTCTATAAACACATTTTGATTTATGCGGATCAGGTATGGGTCATATCCCTTCTAAAATTGTGAGATTTTGAATAAGAAACAGTGATATTATTTTGGCAAATAAATAGGGAAATTAAATTGGTGATGAATAGGCATATCTAAATATCATTGATAAATATACCTAAATATATGATGACTGATGAGTACATAATAGGTGATTAATAAGTACAATTTATGCATAATAATATTTATCCAATGGATGTAATTTATTATTGTCATTTTGGGAATGCATGTCCCTATTATAGAATTGCTAATATGTTATTTAACTTATTTTGAATTGGACAACTAATGATGTTATGATGATCTATCATTCTATTAAACATAATATAAGAAGGTGACATCGTTGGTTGGGGGTTTCTATAGATCAAAGTGGTAAGTTCTAGGTGCGTGCTTTATAGCCCTAAATCAGCAATGCCTTTATATAGTTGGAAAACAATATTTGTTAAACGTGTTATAAATGATTGATAAGTGATTGGTGATTGATGGATTTAAGGACTAGTGCATATACATTCATATGATAAATAGATTATTAATATCTTGATGAATTCATGAATCCTCATAGCATGTTGTAATTGTGGTAACTTGTAATAAGATAAGCATTAGATGTAATTGTTTGTATCATCAAACAATCATGTAGTTGGTTGAGGGATGGAACCGATAGGTTGAGTAGATACTAGAGTCCCTTCAAGGTAGACCACCCTCATTGGATGACTGCAGGTCTGCCAATGAGGGCCGAGGGGTTCATTTCCACGGGTGTTGGTTGGCCGCTCTCAGGCTGAGAAGGGAGTGCTCTAAGGGCCTCCTATGGGAATCCTTCCTCCAAACTATCACATGGACTGCGTGTCTGGCCATTACCAAATTGTTACATCCCAAAGTGTGACGTTACAATTTACCATTACTAGATAGAGTAAATGTGAATTCTGGAGGTGAATTAATGATGCTTGTACCTTGTTTTCAATATGAATGTTGTTTCATTTGATGTTATTCTTGGTGAAATACTGCATAAAGGAGAATATAAGGTTATTGATTTGTGAATAATCTAACTTTTGAAATGTTTCATGTATTCTGCTTTGTTTTGAGCATATGACTCCCATTGTCGTGTCATGGTGTGCAGGTAAGAGGACCAATCCTCCAGGCAGAGGAGAAATATCACTCGGGGAGGAGCTTGGTTGGGTAAGCAGTAACGAGTACCAATTGAGCATACACACCCGTCAGTATAGGTTCTAAGAAACCAAGTCAGTTATGTTGGTCTAGATAAGTCATCCTTAGGCTTTTGGAGTTATGTTTACTTCCTTGTGCTTTGCAAGTGATGATTACTCATTTGTCTGACTTACTGTGCTTTGACCTTAATGTGGAAAACGTGAATGGATATATGTTAATAGGTCGAGTGAGTATGTGTATACATGTATATAATGTACACGTATCTGGATATATATACATACATGTCAATAAATACGTATGCTCGGCAGATGGATATGCCCATACGTACGTGTCGACATGGTATACATACATTTACGTATACACTGCGTACAATGATATACATATATATACATACCCATGTTACCTATTGCCTATGAATAATGATGTTAATAATAATATTTTATTGGAATTTACATATATTCATATTTAGACAAATACGTAAGTGTCATTATTGAAAGTATGTTGACTGGCTCGCAATATACATATTTAACAATTAATACATATCAGTGTAAATATTTAAATATGTAAATGTTTATATATTTAATAATATATAAGTATATATTATATTATAGTTTTACTTAAATACATATATGTCTATATTTAAATATATTTATATATACATATATATCGGAGTATATAAATCTATAATAGAAATATATAAACATATATATATTAAATATATAAGTATAATTGAATTTAATATTATTACCATAAGTAATTTGGGAAATCAATTTTATATTCCTTTGGGTAATTTTGGAAATTGAATTTTAAAATACTTTGGTAAAATTGTAAAACGATTTTTTCTTTGCATAGTAAAGTCTTATTTAAAGACTTTATATTATTACTTTGGAAATATTTGAATAAGTCAAATATGAAGTATTAAATATTTGGAGTTTTTATTGAAACACACAATCCTGTGAAAACTCTACGAATGGGATTATTACATTTGAAGACTCTATAAAAAGGAAATATTAAAGATTTTTGAATCGCACCTCCTTATAACACAATGGCAAATATTTCATTTGTGACTTTAATAAAACATTTGAAATGTCAAAAAAATAAAAGGAGAAGCCCGTGTTTGGAAAGAAGTCACGCCTGAGTGCACGGGATAAGAGAAATGGCTGAGAAACAGGTGCGAATGCTGGAGCTAATGCTATTCTTCTAGCAACGTGGGTGTAATGCAACCTTGACTGAATCTCTAGAGATTTTCTTCAATCCTTTTGCTGATTATGTGCGCCAAAAACAAGGGACGCCTGTAGGTGTCATGATACTGATTTTACCATGTGCAATGTTGAATCATTCTTTGATTGCTATCACAGAAAGAGGTCGACTCACCTCTCAAATTCGCCACATTTTGTAGTTGAAGCATTCAAAACCTTGTCTGGCAGTTTACATGCCAGTAAAGAAGGAAAATGGTTGAGCAGGAAGCACTATAAAAGAGCCGTTCGACTCATTCTTCAAACACAGTTTGGAATACGATTTTGCTCTCATTTTTAGAGTTTCAAAGTATTTTCTTCTGAGTTTTTATTCCTCAATTCAGTTGTATCTTTACCAGTTGAATTACACATTCTTGAAGTCGAATTTCTTCCTTTGCAAGAGATTTTTCTAGTATTGCTGAGGAATTCGTACTTGTTTATTCTCCTGGGAGTTTATACATATTTCATTCAAAGCAATACAGTTCTGAGTATTCATATTTTCTAAGAGTTCTTTCATGTTTCCTGAGTAATATTCATATTTCCAGAGCAACCATATTGCTGTGAGCATTTCTAATTACTGAGAGTGATCTTTAATTCCGAAAGTTGAAAGTAATCATTTGCTAAGAGTTTCTATATTTCCTGAGAGCATCTCTATGTTCTGGAAGTAATCATAATGCTGAGAGCATTCGTATACTATGGAGGTTCTATTTGCTGAGAGTCAATTGTAATTCTAAGAATTGGTGCTGTGGGATTACCAGTTAATCCGAGCTTCACTCAGCTGTGACCATTGACAGTTTGAGAAATCATTCTTAGAAGAGTTTAAATCTGAGTTAGAGTGACATCATTCTGGGAGAATAATCTGTGTGAGATAGGGAAAAAGCTTGAAAAGGATTTGCCAGTTGTTTGTTTTAGGTAAGGTGCTGAGAAGACAGGCAACAAATTCATCTTTCGAAGGAAAGCTTTGAAATCAGGCATGGGATATTCTTCTACTATCCACTCCGTTCTTGATTATTTAAATGAAAAAGAATCTTTGTGTTTACTGTTGTGCATAGGTAGAAAGTCAATCATAGCTGTATTTCTGTGTGAAAGAAAGAATGAGTTATTATGTGAATTGCTTGTCTACTTGTACATAGAGAGTAAATTTAATGAAGATTCAAGGTTGCATATTGTGAGAATTGCATTACTTGTATGATCTCCATTTAAGGAGAATATGCTTTAAGTAGTTATTAAATACTAGGATGAAAATGAAGGCATTGAAATAAGTACCGATCACAACAAGTTAGTAGATTAACTTAGTCAAGTTAATGAAACTCCTAGGATGAAGATGTCCAGTTTAGGAGGGAAAATTGTGAGTACTTGTTAAGCTGTCCTCCTTTCTAGTAGTTAGCTTGATGTAGGACGTCTAGGGTACGGATTACCCCGAATAGATCAACCTACGCGTAGTGTAAGAAAGCCTTAAGGCAAATCGGCCCTGAGTAGTGTTTATGATAGATGACCTTCATTCGAAGTACTGAATGATAATACTTTGGCCAAAGTAGTGAAATGTACGTCCACTTAGGTGTGAAATAGTTGAGACTACACTGTCAGTTCATTGTGATCCCGAAGTACATACTAGTTCAAGAGATGTCGTATGCACAGGACCTAGTTATGTAGGAAAACAACACTATGCTCAGTTGGTAATCGTTAAAGGATACCTACCAATCTCTTCTTCGAAGGGAGGGCCATCTATCTAACGATAGGTGTGCGGGGGACCGCATTATAAGTCCATGGTTGGCGGAAAAGTACCCGAGTGATGTTTCTCCTCCATAGCAAGCGGCCGATGTACCAAGATTTGAAAGGACGGACTCCTGGACCTTCTTACTACTATTTGTTCTAAAGCTCATTGGAGCTATGTCAGTTAAGGTATGTGTTCTTGTCTCATGTACTTGTGAAGTTATTAAATGGAATCTTTATTGTAATTGATATAGCAACATGTTCATGTATTATCAATAAAGAAAAGGAATTTTTTTTTTATTGCAACGTCATGATAACACGTTTACATACTTGAAGGATGTAAATTATTGAAAATTTTAATTTTACCGAAGGGTCGGGTTATTACACAAATTATCATTCTTTTTCAATGAAATCATTAGGGAGGGGAGTTGGAAGTACATGAAGGAGAGCAGAGACTAGGGTCCCTTCGAGGTAGGCCACCCTCCTTGGATGATTGCGATCTACCATTGAGGGCCGAGGGGGTCATTACAATAGGTGTTTGTTGGCCACCCTCGGACTGAGAAGGGAAACGCTAAGGGCATCCTTGTGTGTGACCTCTCTTGCCTCGCCTTTGATGTTGAGAACAAGGGATGATAACTTGGGGGTGTTTTAATATCTATTTAGTTTGCTCAGAAAGTTACAGATTGAATGTTTCGTAACATATGTTCATGTGAATGCTTGTGCATTACGTGTATTCGCGTGTTTGCTTCATGTTCATACTTGATGACCTTGCGAAGGAGGACGGGTCCACGGTGTAGTATGGGATACACTGAATCCCCCTTCTCGATTGTCTGACAGCATACTTCATTCAAGTGCATTTGTAATTGATTGTACACCCTATAACTTGTGATTGTATCTGTATTTAAGTGTATACTCTGTTTATTTGAGTGTATACTTTATGACTCGTGATTGAATTTGTATTTGGGTGTATACTCTATAACTTTGTATTGATATTTGAGTGCATACTCTATGAATTGTATTTGAATTCGAGATGTATTTGTATTCAAGTGTATACCCTCTGACTTTGTACTTGTATACTCTGTGACTTTGAATTCAAGTGTGTCCTTCATGACAATGTATTTGGGTATATATGACATGATATTTGCTGTGACTTGTATTCAAGTGTATACTTTACATATATTCATACGTATGCCTTGTGACTTCATGCACTCATGTTTTACCAAACTTATGGTGTTTTGTTTCTTGGTTAGCATCTCACTTCATGACTGATGTACTCTTATACATGACTACTCCATTCTTAAGTGTATGCTTGTATTTTTGTAATTCATTACTTGTATGTAATTGTTTGTATCTGTTGAGTGTATCTATATTTCCTTATGAGTATTTATACATTGGATACCTTGTCTGGGTATATGTGCTCTACGTATGTACTTCAAGTATATTTCTTTTCCTAAGTATAATTACATGATTTACATGCCTTGTGTGTAATTTATTGCTCAATGTTTGGTGTGTGTATTTGTCTAACATTGTGTATTGCGTATATTTGTATGCAATCTGTGCATGTATTCATGTTTGCTCCAAGATTTGTATCTTGAATGCATTTATGACTAAAATATTCAACATGACTGCTCTGTGGACAACTTCCTGGTGTGTCTTTCAAGATTGGTGTGTTTTCAGCATGTCTACTCCATCTTCATGCGTACTTGATGCTTTATATATTCAAGTGTATACTTCCTAAATACTTCATGCCTTATGTATTCGAGTTTATGTTCCACATTCCATGTATTTACTCATGCTGGTACTTCATGCTTTACTGCTTATGTGTATTTAAATGTGTGATTCATACCTTATGAGTGTACCTCATGTCGTACATACTTGCTTTATGCTTGATGTGCTTTAGCATGTTTACTGCATGTGTATATTTTTGTTATGTATGTTCTATTTCTTGAGTGTATACTTCTGATTGGACATGTATACATTTTCGAGCGCATTTGCATACCTTGAGTGTATTGACATGCCTTACTCATATCTTGCAAGTGATTATGTATTCGCTATATATTTGATGTGCCTTCCGCATGGTTATTTTATGGAAGGTTTATGTGTGACAAGATTTTTTTTTTTCATACATGAAGTGTCCTCTTAATACCTTGAATAGGCTTCGTAACATGACTTATGTGTTTTTCAATGTTCTCTCATGCTTCGTATGTTACTGTGGCTTACAATATCTTGTGTGCTTACCTTGTGACTGTCTCATGTATGATAATTTGCTCCATGTGTGGTATGTATTCAACATGAGTGATATGTGTACCTATTGTGTGCCATTCATTGCTATATGTTTGAAATATTTTTCTCTATATCTGATGTGTACTCAGCATATGTGATCTATGCGGTCGCGTTGTATGATTCTTGCCTTGTATAAGTGTACTCATGTAGGCCTTCTATGCTGTGGTGTATACGTCTTATGTACTCTATACTTTACATATTTCTATGTCTTAGGCATGCGTGTAACTGTGCTTCATATTCATATGCATCTATGCTTTATGCTTCATGCCTCATATATCTTTGCTCATTATGATTCATATGATGTTGACCAAACTGTTTATGCTTGGCATGAACTCATATGTACTCGTGTGTGTGATTCATATCTTATCTTATGCTTGTATACTTTGTGTTTGTGTAATCCATGACCTATATGTATTGTTTGTATTTGTTGAAGTGAAAGATGTTGGAGCAGTGATTGCTCGAGGACAAGCAATCTTGGGTGGGAAGGACTGTCATGTCTCCAAAATTGTGACACTTGAAAAGCTTACCTAGAACTATTGACCAATCAATATTTTTATAGTTATAATGGCCAAAGACCATATTATAATTAAATAACATTCCAAATATTAAATAAGGGTAAAAGCACGAATATAATAAATATCAAAATGGCTTAAATAAAATGATTCAATAAATATTAAATTAATATGATAGATATTTTAATAGAAGATCGCTATAATGTTAGCATGTCATAGGCATGACATATAGTGATAATAATAATACATACTATAAAATAGCAATAACAAATTATAATAAATAAATAGCAAGGGATCAAATGTATTAAACAACGATTAAGGGTTAATGAGGAGCAACAAAAAATAGCTAGTAATGGCTATGACCGTTCAAGGAGATGTGTTTTTTTTTAAGGAGTGAAGACGGAGTATTTAGGTAGGGTCGATTGCATACTGAAGGGGATATCATCGAATACTGCATGAGATGGGAATAGACCATTGATGACTTGTATTATCGTGTGAGGGAAATAATACTCCAACCAGATTACTACTTGAGGAGAAACAACGGTGTAATATCTGATGGAGATGCCGCTGTTTGAGTTGGCTGGAAAGCTTAAAGCCATCATGCCCGTTGAACACATACCTGATAATTGAATGGAATAGAGACAAATGATATCGCTACTGGGCATAGCAACCGAATAAATTGTTAGAGAAATCGATAGATTTGAAGTCAGCTATCGAGAACATGAATTTGTTACCGCAAGGTATTGTAGAAAGAATGGGACCCATGCCAAGTGAAGTCACCTGGAGAAAAATGGAAAGGCATGATGAATGGCCAGAGATAGGAAATAGTTAGACTTACTAGGTAGTAGGACGCAGCCTATGGATTTGTCTGGTGGAGGATCAAAAGACAATTAACACTGAACAAGTTGCTAAAGGTGTCCTGAGTTCGCTTGGAATCTTGCTGAAGGGAATCAGGCATTTGGAGAGTTTAACGTGAGTCTTAAAGGGAGGGCAACTTAGAGACTGTTATCAAGGGACGGTCAAATGCACGCCTCATAGAAACCACACACTGTTGTCACTTCTCATGCTAAGGAAATCATGAATCAAACGTAGAGGCCAAGAGATCATCACCAGCGGTTGGATGGATATCAACGATTGGAATGTCGAGACTAGCAAACAATAGAATTTAAAAGTGAATCAATCAAATAGTCAGTGATCTCATTGTTGAAGGATACCAAACGCAAGGAAATCATAGCAAAGAAGAATTGAGATATACAACGACAAACCACTCGTGCATTCCAAACAATAGGGGCTGAACAGAGGTAATAAAGAGGGAAATCTGGGGATCCACTAAACAGGTATGTGTTAAGCCTAGTATGCACTTGAAATCCATAAATTATGGTTAATAAAGCATGCACATGATAATTATTACTATACAGATTATATTATTAGCGTATCATGTTATTAGTATCATTTTCATAGTTAATATGAATTCATACGAGTGTTTATAATTTATAACGTGATATCTTCTCTATACATAATTGAACTGATATATGCATACCTAATACCTCACAACAATTATAAAGACAAGGATACCATATAATGGTAATTTCGATTTGTGTTATGAGTGTCTTCATTCATGCATTATAATAATAAATAGTATAATAGAATTCCACCTATAGTACAAGGGGTTATTAAATAAAAGATCATGTTACCGATAGTCCCTATTACTTGATCCAATGAAGGATGAAACATTTATATCTTTTTTATCTTATTGGATATCATCAATGAAATTTATGGATCTCTAACGCTTCTAATGTCTTTTGGGGAACGCTTTGAATGCAAGATTCATACTTAAGTGCTTCCATTAGAAAGGGGTCATTACACGTGTCTACAAAAACAAAGAGGGCAAATAATTTGCAAGTAAACATCTTTCCACACATGACAAAAATTGAGCATCAAACATTTTCTCTAATCCATTATTTGCATTAACATGGTCACATTTGATTTCACTTATAGGTACAATGCTCCTTGGCCTCTAAATTTGCAAGGAGAAAAATTATATGAAGATATAGAAACTGGTGAAAAAAAGTTTGACCCTGTTAGAAATGACGATAGACTCAATTCACACAATTAGTACATCGTACAATTATGGAGAGAAAATATAGATTGGAAACTTGTTCTATCAAAACATGTTGTCATAAAATATATTGCTAAGTATGCATCCAAGTCAAAAAAAAGCTTTGAAACGTACCAAGAAGTGTTAATACGTTTAGCAGACCTAGAAAATCCAGATGATTCAGCTGCAAAAGTTTATAGAAAACTACTTACAAAAACAATACTAGAAAGGGATGTTGGAGCTCAAGAAACAAGCTATCTATTATTAGAATTTCCACTTGTTCAAAGCAGTAGATGATTTATCACTCTGAATGTATCAACTGAAGTTTTCAAACGTGTGAGATTGCAATAAAAAACTAACAATGAAAATGAAATAGTCTGTTTCATTGATGCATACAGAAATAGGCCTTATTCTATGGAAGGAGAGATTTTGACAAGTAGTCCATCTGGTCTAATAATTTTCATGGTGAACAATACACATATGAAGCAGTCAATTTCATAACCACCATGAAAAGCAATAGTTGTCTTATGCAAAATGGTATACAACAATCGACCAACTATGAAAATCTTAGCAACAAACAAGCAAAAGCAGTAAACATGATAATTTCACACTTCAAAAGAAACGAACATGAATCTCCTTTTCTCATGATAATTCAAGGCACAAAAAAGGAATAGGAAAGTCGTATGTGATAGGTGCCATATCCAAAAGCTTTCAAGATGCTTCATCAACAAATAAATCTCCACTACTTCTATTTGCACCAATTGTGGCATACAATATAGGAGCATCAACTACTCATTCAAAATTAAAAATACCACTCAATGATTTCAAGCAATTGGAAGGAACTAGATTAACAAGCTTTTAAGAAGAATTATCACATGTCAAATACATACTGATTGATGAAATGAGTTTCGTCGGTGCAAAGTTGTTCGAAAACATTGATTCTTGACTTCGCCAAGCCTCCCTCAAAATGCAAATCGAACTTTTTGCAGGTATAACTCTCACACAAATATGCATCATATAATTTGATTTTCGTTAGCAATTTGAATATCTATTGCACAATCACTCAAATAGATTATATATTTAAATTTAACACTTATCCACTACTTACAGGAATATCAATGATCTTGGTTGGAGATCTAGGACAATTACCTTCTGTTAACGACAAACCACCCTATGCAAACAATAGATGAGCAAAGATCCTATGGGAAGAATTCAAGATTATAATTACTTTAGATCAGGTATTCAAACATGGGTCTAACAATCAACAACAACGCTTCTGTCAACTTCTAACAAATATAAGGGATGCAAACCTTACGGTTGATGACTGGAATTTACTGACACGATCTACTGAAAAATTACATTGAGAAATAAATGAAGAATTTGACAATAATGTTCATTTGTTTTCCACAAATGAAAATGTTCATGCCCACAAGCGAAGGAAATTATACTCCTTGAAAAATCTAATTGCGCGAAGCATAAAAACTAGAAATGGAAGTGTCAATGCAATTGAAGGATATACAAAAGATGAATCCGATATTGAAATATTGTTTTATGACAATGTCCCTGCACACCAATATATAATTCCAAATTGCAAAGCCCTGAGGGATCTGTCGTAGTCAAAATTCGGGTAGGCTCATCCTATTTGAGGTACTTTCTTTTGAGAATTATGACCCATTTTTGCTCACCAATGGCATAGAGAATCCACTCTATTTTGGCCCCGATAGCCAAATTCATTATGGCTAGTTATCTAATGCCAGTCCCACCAGTCTCCTTTGGAGAGTAGATTTTATCCCGTGCAACTAGAGGTGGCAGAGGAGGAGGAGAGAGCAGCCGGAGGCAGAGGTTAGGTTGGAGGGAGAGATGGAGGCCGAGGTGCATATAGGAGACGAGGCACTGGATGTTGGTGGAGGGGAAGAGGCAGTTGGGGGTGATGAGGTAGTTGGTGGAGATGATGAGGAGATTAATATCAGCGAGGATGATGAGATGGATGAGGTTGAGAGGCAGCTGCGGGAGCGCATGGTGGATGGGGAGGAGGACATAGCTGGGGTTCTCAACGCCCTTATTCTAGCTTAACCAACACGAACAGTGCAGAAAATGGCCTATACTTCAGCAGGTCTAGCAAACCCAGAAAACCTCCAAACAAAGGGCAGCCCCTAGGATAGGGCGATCTGCCTTAGTAAATCAGCTTTCAACACAAAAATGCAAACCAATACATGAAATGGGATGCCAAGATGAGAGGTTTCCAAAGGAGTAATACCCAGAATGATAACTTTTTCATTTTCAAACCTTGGTAAAGTAGTTTCCAGATTTCAGAAAAAAGCTTTCAGACCTCTGCAACAGCTTTGAATCATCACCAAATCTCAATCCAAATGGAGCCAATAGCACAACACACCAAAAACCAAAAACCCATTTCAAAAATACTTGAAAATCTTCATTCTTTCACACCCAAAATACTGTAAAGAACAATATTTCAACCCCCCAAGAGCCAATAATGCAAAAGTTATGTTAACATCAAACTTGTGGATAGAAACAGGCCTTGTTAATGGAGCTTTGGGTACTATCCATGAAATTGTATATCGCCTAGGAACAACCCCCCCAGAACCACCAACTTATGTATTGGTGCAATTTGATAGCTACGCAGGAAATCCATTTGATAAACAACATCCTTCTACTATTCCAATCACACCAATTCAGAGGAACAACTCCTTACAAATACCATTGCGATTGGTTTGGGCTCTAGCAATACACAAATCGCAAGGCTTGACTCTCCAAAAAGCCATAGTTGATATTGGCTCAAAAGAAAGACCAGGGTTAACATTCATGGCAATGTCCCGTGTTAGCTCTTTAAACGGCATACATATAAAGCCCCCATTCGCATATGACAGATATGAAAAATTAAGGATAGGAAAGCAAATATCAAAGAGAAAAGTAGAAGAACTAAGGCTTTAGGCTTTGGAATATAACATGTACATAATCCCACAAAATGCATTCCTAAGTCACTTATACATTGTACTAAATGCCAAGGAGGACATTGCTTTCGGCCCATTGCAAAAAACTAGATCTTAACAAGAAAATGTTTGACAAGCCTACCATTGAGCCATGCAAAAGAGAAAAAAATTGTATTATACTCTAGAAGATGATTTATATCTACTGTAATACTTCAAGATTATCATATTGATGAATGGTGTAGATATGTTCTCCCAAGCTGTAGATTAAGCTATGAACTCGCACAATTTGGACTATTTCCTACCATTTCTGATTTGGAAAGTTTAAAAACCCAATTTATGTAAACCTTTTCACATAATTTAGTGAATGATGATGACACTCTTATTGTATATGATGCAACTAAAGAAAATATTATAACAAAAACACAAATATAAATATTACTGTCATTTTGGATTGCTACAATCGATATCTCTCAACGTTTTCTATATAGACTATGTAATAGGATAGATATGCTAGTAATTAAATATAATAATAATATTTTAAATAAATAAATAAATAATAAATAAAATAAAATAAGAATACTTTATTGGGGTCGGCCAAGTTTGGAGGAGAAAAAAAGGAATTAAAAATATAAATAAATAAATTAAGGAGGTCGGCCTTGTTAAGGTTTTCTTTGGAGGGCTATAAAAGAAAGTAAAGTGCAAGTCATTTAGGGTATCCATTCATATCACATTTCATTTGAAGATTCTTCTCTTTGCTGCAACTTTGGTTGGGCTTAATTCCAAGGACGAAAACCCTTGTGAATACGGCGAGTTGGACGAAAACCTAGCTCATCTTGTGGAGGACTCATAACAGAGTTCTATTTGCACTTCATTGGAGACATTTGGAGGTTGAGGATCATTGCATAATTATATTTGCAGATCAGATTTGGAGTAGATTTATTGTGGCATTTCGTGAGTAGATTGCAGTAGGGTTTTTCCCTAATTTGGAGTGCCACTTGGAGCATACCTAAGCGCCTACCTTTGGAGGGAAATTTTGCATATTTGGAGCAACAAACCATAAGCACTTACCAAGGAGGAATTTTGCCCATCTAGGGTTTGTATTTGAAGACTATTTTGTATATATTTGATATGTATAATCATAGTTCCAGATCTGATTTGTAGAGTAGAAATATGAGCATGTGTTTGGCATGTTTGAGCCCTTGAGTTCTTTGTAAAATCAGTCCAAAATATTCAGTTTTGTAACAGCAAAAGTTATCTACAGAAAATCAGATTTGTATGTTGCATTTGAATGCCCTATTTTGTGTTTTTCATGGTGGATTTCATGTTTGATATGAATATCAATTGGTAGCATCATTTGGCATGTTTATTTGTCATGTTTGGGCACTTGTATGTTCGCTATGATATTTTGTTTGAAATCAGAAAATAAAAATGAGAAATCAAAATTAGGGTTTGAGCAGAAATAAAAATAAGAATTTTAGGGCAAATCCCATTGGGGATATTACAGTGGTATTAGAGCAGCAATCCTGCTAGCTTGTGGATCTGATTTTGTGAATGCAAATCTACTACGAACACGAGGGAACCTTGGAGAAAGAAAATAGATTGGCGACCTAAAATTTTACCCAAGGAAGAAGACATAGATCCTATTCAAGAGCTATTACTAAAAATACAAAAGGAACAAGAAAGGTACCCCTTTGAAGCTTCCAAAATTTTGGACCAATACCAAAGTTTTTTAGATCATGCAAAGGCTTGTATTCCCTTTGATGTGTACTTGAAGGCACTCGAGTACCAATACCCCCACAAAATTGGCCTATATGAATACATAAGGAAAACAACTAAGGAGGAGGTCAAGGAACAAGACCCAAAGAAATCAATTTTGTTGGAGGAAACAAAGTCAATTAGAATCAGAATCACTAGAAGTTACCATCGAAGAAAGGATAGAAAAGAAAGAGGAATCACTTGCTTGTGATTTGCAACCTACAAGTGATCATGGAAAAGACAAAGATCAGTCAACATGTCTAGAAGTTTGGACTCCTAGCCGTACATGTGGAAGCTCTAAAGAAGATGAAGTCATGTTCACAAGTTCACTTCAACCATATGAGGATATGGACAAGCAAGAATCAACTATTGCATCTACAAGTGGAGAACACATAAGTCTTCATGGCGACCACAAGGTTGAAGGAAATGCTGTTCTGGAGTTTTCCAAACCAGCATTGATTGATCAGCTTTGTGAAGGTATGAATTCTACTAATGTTCCATTGTGTGAGCCTAGCATTGCTTCACCAATTCTACATCTTATTTGTAAGGAATCAATTTGTGATTTGGATAACTTGGATAGTAATGATGTTCATACATATGAAAGCAATACAAAAATTTTGTCATGTAGTAAGCAAAGTGATTTTGATAAAGTTGGTTTGGCATTGCAAGAATTGAGGGATCACTTTATGATTGTGCATACATGCTCTAGACCAACAATTGAAGAGGAGCATGAATCTACTTGTGTTTTGACACCCTACTCTTATGATGATGATTCCTCTATTGTGCATGATGATGATGATGTTGTCCTATGGGAAGAAGATGATTATACTCACTACTATGATAATGATGCCTTGATTGAATTTGATGTTGACCTAGCCTCAAAACATGAGTTGTGTGAAAAAGATGTCATAGAGGTAGCTGATTTTGGGAAGCATGGTTGTGAATATAAATAAAAAAATTTGTACTAAGATGATAGGCCCCATGGGTCCCATCATTTGGCAAGGCAATTGAAGGTCAATGAAGACATGATTATTGCAGTCCTAACCCATTTTGATAATACTCATAAGTTGAAGGTAGATTATTGTTGGAGGGCTCTAGGGACACACAAGAACTTTGAAGGAGAACTATCTCTTGCAGACTTACAGGTACTCAAAGAAGCCTTGGTGCTGATGAAATCAAATTACTTGCACCTATTTTCAGATAGAGATCATCTTCTCAAGTTTGATGAGATATATTTTGGTGCACTAAGAGGGAAAGAAGATGAAGTTGATAAGCTTAACTATGAGCTTAAGGTTACTATGGATTCCTTGGAGAGCACTCAAATGGCCCTTCAAGAATCAGAAATTCAGGTTGATGAGCTTTGTTTGGAGTTGAGCTTGGCACATTCTTCATCACCCACAACAGAAACTCAGTCATCTATGGCAGCCACATCCAACGAACAACAATTGTATACGAAGAGTGTGAAGACTAGACAAAGAGATGAAGAATTTGAGGGACCCTATTGTGAAGTCTTAAGGATGGAAGAGACATGTACACATGAAGATATAACTTGCAGCAATAGGATAGAAGTCATGACAAGTAATACACTTGGTTTTCAGCTGAATACATCTCTTGGCCCAACACTTGATGATGAACATCCAACAATGAAGATGAACTTGAGATCCATGAAGACACCGCAAAAAGGTATGATGATAGTTTTGATTTTCTGATTATGAACAACAGTCCATTACCTTCACATAATCATGAGGTGATAGATAAATCATATGAGGATGATAGTGGTAAGAAGTCTTACCTTGTTGATACTCAAGATTTGATGGCTAAGCATGAGGTAACGGTTGTGGATATAAACTACAAACATTTTGATTTTGTACATCATAGCATAGAGGATGTTGTGAGCACTGTAATGTCACCATTTTTAGCACTACACTTTCCAGTGACTGTTAGCCTATTTCTGGATGCCTGTAGGCTAGTTAGAGGCAAAATTAGGGTTTCCTATTTTCTAGGAGTCTTCTTTTGTGGATTTAGGGGTTTGCATGCAGGAGTTTGGTAGTGTTTTTTTGGATCTTTCTGGGTTTTCAGAAAGCTTTGGAGAGATGTGATATGCATTTAATGAAAGCGGCATGCATTTCAATAAGGAGTTTGCATGCAGGATTGGTTTTTGGATTCTTTTTGGGTTTTCAGAGAGCTTCACAATGGTATGACATGCATCCGCATCTGACAACCTTTTCCAGACTTACTATTTTTAGTAAGTTGCGATGGCTACCTGGTTATTGCTCAAAATGTGTTTGAAGTCACTATTTTTAGCAGTATGCTATTTATAGTAAGTTCTATTTGTAGCAGTATGCTATTTATAGTAAGTTCTATTTTTAGTAAGTGCTATTCTGGCAGTGGTTCCGGTAACAATTCAACATTGGGTTACTATTTGTGGCAACGGTGGTTGGCATCTTTCTATTTTTAGTAGTGGCCGGTTTATGATGTTTGCTATCTTCAGTTGGTCACAGTACTCTTCAGTGGTCCTCAGTTTTGCTTTGGTTGGTGTATGGTGAGCACTTACTATTTTTAGTAGTTCTATTTATAGTAAGTCATTCTTGGGGGAGTTGGTCTCAGGCTCTTAGGCCTTTGTGTGTGCAACAGTATTATTTCTCATATGGTTTGGAAAGCCTAAGGTTGAAGTATTTTATAATTGTTTTATTTAGTCACTTAAGCTGTTTAATAAAATAATTTTATAAACTCAAGTGAAAGGGGGGTGAGTGGTCATTCAAAAAAGTACCTTGGGCCTAGGCGTACAACTTAAGTTGTTTTTAAAGAGCTTTATTAATATTTTATTCCTCCATGAAGTGGGATGCCTAGAGAGGGGAGAAAAGAGAATTTAAAATGTTTTATTTTTCAAAGGAAGAGAAGGGCATGGGTTTTAGGAGGAAATTAAGAGACTTTTCAAGTCCAGTCGCCCTAATCCCTTTATAATGTCATTTTGGCTCTCATTTGCACATCTCTACTTTGACAACATAACGAAATGTTGCCAGATTGCTTCTAGGTTGCTTGGGTTGCGAACTGAGGATGAAAACCCTCTTCGTATGGGCTGGTTTCGGTGGTGAGATATCCACCCTAATAAGATATTGTGAGTTTTTTATAGTTGGGATCACAAGAGCTTCATACAGTTCAATTTGGGTGATTGGAAAATGAAGATTTATTAGATATTTTGATGAGTGTAATGTCCCCTGGTCCGGATCATTTGATTTTCGATTTAATCCTTATTGGGTTGACATGAATTGTCAACCAATAATTATCCGATTGAACTGAGTTTCCAAATTATCAATTCGATAAATTTGAATAATAAATTCTGACTTAAATATTAAGAACGAGCTATCTCTGATGCATAAATTGAATTCATGCCTTTGTACCAAATAAGAGGTTAGGCCCCTTGTAATGTCCCTTACCTAGCCTTGCTCTTGAATTCGCTTGTTTTCCCTAGAATTTTGATTGTTGATTAGGTTTAGGGTTTCTTCTTTCCAAAAGGAATGTGTTTCTCTAACAAAATAATCCTAGATTGAAATCTGCATTCACCAATTTAATAACATTTCCACACACATATATATGTTAGCAATAATATCTAGATATCCAAAATATATTCATAATCATAGAGCAATTAATGAAGACATAAGAGGAGTGCCATAGGTGGAGCCCTAAAGCCCTTATGTAAAGCTCAAGAGGATGTTCATCACAATCCTTCTTGCCCAGGTACCTAGTACCTGCATACTCCACTCATGGCAACACCTCGGAAGACACTCGTCCTATCAAGGGAGAGGAACCATAGAGTCCAAGTGGCCTAAGGCCTACCACCTTCTCTTGCCCAATCCCGTATCTTGGGCCTAAGGGGCAGAGACCTAGGTGGGACCCCCATCTTTCTATAACCCAATCCCTAGTCAAGGGCCTAAGGGGCTGCAAAGCCCAATCCCTTGTTAAGGGCCTAAGGGGCTGCAAAGCCCAATCCCTTGTCTAGGGCCTAAGGGGCTGAAAGTGGGGTTTTTAGGCAATCCACTTCACCCATGTTCCATCCATCCTAATAGGTTTACAAGCACATAGTAGACAATCTTTAAACAATCAGATATATTTGCCTTCATCCAAGATTTATTTCATGCCCATAATCAAATATATTTTCATTTACCAATGGTTCTTTAAGTTCATCATTTCCTATGATAATTCTCATTATGCTAAGATTAAAGGAAGTCATTATATCAATAATCAAATTAACAATATCTAGTTCTTATATTTAGAAAATGCTAACTATTATTGCTAAATAAATACATCACCTGAACTGTTGTGTCTTCCCATGATTCTTAATTCCTTAGTCGCCTTCCTTCAATCTTACATTTGATTGGTCATAAATATTAATCTATCCATTTTTATATTATGATCGTAATTACTTATAAGGCTCAATAATTGCTGCAAGCATCATTATTGCAATGATCATGTATATATATATAATTATTTCTAACTAATTTTAATATTCCAATAATCACTTACTATATCTATCTATCTATCTATATATATATATATAAAAAAAAAACTTACTTCCCCAAATATATTCTTGACAATAACACTTAATCAAATAAATCTCCCATAGTTTATTTCATTTCCAATCTGCTGCTTTATGCAGATTTCTAATTCATTTTACCTATGTCCTTCTTGCTACCCCTTTTCCTTATATTTATATCTCTATATGCCAAGGGATGCCTCCTTTATGAGGGGTACGTCCATTTGAATAGTTGTATCCTTTTGAAACCATGTGATGCCTTTTCTTTATCCTTTATTAACTAATCATTATGCTACCCTTCACATTAGATAATCCTTGCCCTTTAATTAATTGCTATCTATCTTTTTCCCTAAAATCCCATCATATCCCTTCATTTATTGTATAAAATTTGACTAATATAATCTTAACTTTGCTTGCCTTGGTTATTTGTATTGATCGTTGATGTTGCTTTTAGGAATATATTGCTGCCTTTCTAATTAGTGATTATTGTATATTTTAATCATTGTATGTAAATCAAATGTTGTTTTTTACCATATTTTCTTAACCGCTGACTTAGAGTGATATCAATGTTGCACCATAATATATATCCATTGTTTTTATATGGTAATCATTGCTGCTGGTAAATATATATACGTATTTTGTATTACATTATATTTATATGTATATTTACATATTTCCATTAGTATAGTATATATTTATTTTGATATTGATTTTATATATTCTATTTAATATTTATTATATTATACTGATTATAATAATATTTATATTTGTCATTTGTTTATTTAGTCACATATTTCAGTACTATTTCTTTTATGATTTCTTTATTATTATTATAGTAATTACTAAAACAATATATGTGCGTTTAATGACATGTATATTATAATATCTATTATATTTATAATCATAATTGTAATATTATTTTGGTAATCATAATTATAATGAGATTGCTAATATTTATATTTTGGTATTACAACATTAAATTTAATACTTATAATTATGATAATAAAACAGTTAATGTCTTTGACATGTATTTTGTTTATCTCGTTTTCTATGCTTCGTATTGCAATGCTACTATTTCGGGGGACATGACACCCCTTTAGTTGCTTTTTTCGGAATATAACCTTGTATTCTGGCTATTTATTGAGAGTGATATTTCTGACTTATGCTGGTTGATCAGGTATCTTAATTGACTGATTTGCTGCTTCTAATTGCGTCTTTATATTCATGCAATTTGACGCTAGAGCTCTCCTGTTATGAGATCGATATGCCCGTTTTTTCTTCTTGTGTTGCTTGAAGATTAACTGAACATCAAATGTCCACCTTTATTCATGCTTCCCCAAAATATATGTAGATTTTGATTTCCCATATATATGCTTTCGATTCCCTTGAAGACTATCGAATGTTGAAGACTCCTTTACGGAATTCCTGATAGAAGTATAAATATATTATATTGCCTTCACGTCTCCATTAAATTGAGATACCTCCTCAGACTTGCGCTTAACTAGCTTGACGAATGTGATGTTCCCTCAATCATTGACTGTATGCTATAAGTATAATGGTGATATTCGAATACCTTCCTCTGTTGTCATTTCGTGACTGTATTCTAGCGGTTGGTGTGCTTATAGCTTGCAATGTTTTCCACAGTTGGTGCGAATGAACCTCTCAAGAGCAACGGATAGAATCGGGCAATGCGTCTTCTGTTAATGACCTCGCCTTGTAGAGGGCCCACCTTCTTCCTGTGCACCCTATGCTCTCTTGGACGTGTTCTACTAGTTGCGTGATGTCTTCCTCTGTGAAGACTAGATCCCAACACCTAACCTTCAATCTGATAACCGTCGACTTTTGAGTGCAGAGCTATCGGACCTCCTGATGCTTCTTTCAATTATTTTTTGCTTCCTTGATTGCTGGCTTCTGAATTTTTACACTGGTTGATTGATTTTTTATTTTGATTTCTTGATGATCTTCTCCTCACCTCGTTCGGCCTGATATAGGCATGATACCTCCAAAAGACTTGTCCAAACTTTGCATCCATTCACCAATGGGATGCGTCCATTCCTTAATGTTTGTTTTTGTGACTAATCCATCTCCTTCGAATTTGTTTGATTTGTTCTTTGTTGTTTATCGGCTGATCAGTATATCTAAGCAATTGATAAATTTATTAGCAAATGATAAATGCAATTATGTCTAAATAACTATAACTATATATATATATGTTTATCTATTTAAGAAATGTAAATATGTGAAATTGATCTCCTAAATACTTCCCTGATGATGGGGACATCACAATGAGTTTTTTGGTGTGGTTAGCTAGCTTTCAGTTTTGGTGTGATTTATGAAGATTTTGGTGTGTTTATTTGCATTTTCTGGGCATTGCTTTTCTGGACCAGAATCCATGTTTATGCTCATAGCCCTAAAATAGATTGAAGAATCAAAATGGGTATTGGTGTATTAGAAGACTCATCTCTAGCCGATCATTTCAAGTACAAGCTTACGAATTTTGGTTGAGTTTTGGAATTTTGGGAGAGGATTGAACCTTTCTCTAGGGACGCCTTGTTGCTGCTTGAAACCCCAGTTTGTGACCTGCTTCTTGATTGGGCGCTTGCAGCTGTGTATTTGGGATTATTGTCTCATCATTGGGTGCTGGAAAAACATGGAGTTCGAGCCAAGAAATATTGCTGCAGATTGGCGTGCCTTGGAAGCTTTAAATCTGCCCTATGCTACATGCCGGGTTTGAAAAAAGTAATGTAATTTTCTGATATTTGAAATGTAAAATCTGAACTTTATGATATTGAAAATCAGAATATTAATGAAGGCAAACCCCTCTCTTTCTTACAAGTTATCTGGTTATTTCTCTTTGCAATTTGTTATGTATATCTTGGCATGTTTCACATTCAATGACATATGAAAAAAAAAAATCAAACAAGCGAACTCAGAAAACATTGGAACAACAGTTGGGAAACCAAAAAAATTCAGGGGTGTATGTTACAAGGACTCAAAATAAGTGGGATGGGTGGCTAAGAAGGGCAAAGGAAGTGAAGTTGTTGGCTGCTCAAGCAAAACAACACCTACAAAATATCAAGAAACAATTTAGTCACATGGATCATGAGAGGCAACAACGAGATACACTTCTTTGTCAATCTCTAATATTTCCAAGGGAAGAAACAATGATGGTTGAACTTCTTATGATGGTGGAAAATGAAGACCAATCAGATTTGCATGAACTAGTTGAGAGCTATGATTTTGAAAACAAATCAGAAAAATTATTTTGTGCAAATGATTTTAATCATAGGGTTCATGAAACACATCATTTGGAGAGCCAACTGAGGGCTCAAGTCAGGGTTAAGGAAGAGGAAGTTGTGCACATACTTTGTGGACCAACAAAGAATAATTGTTATGCATATGTAGAGAAGAACATTTGTAATTCAAATTTGGTTAAGATTTTATCCATTCTTGGAGAGCTCAATGAGTCTGCTTGTGTTTTGACACCATGCTATCATGATGATGATCCTTTGGGTGAGCACAATGCTGTCCTAATTTCAAAACTTGAAGGAGATGTCATGGAGGTATCTGATTTGGAGTTGTATGTTCATGGGGATGTTGAGTTTCAACTGGACTATAGTCCAAGACATGGAAATGAACGTGAGAGCAGAATTTTTTCAAACCTAATCTATTGATTTTCGGCTCACTCTTTGATGATTGATGGCTGTTCTATATTGCTGATTATGGAGTTTTCAAACTGCCCATTTATGTTTGCAACTGTTTGGATGGATTGGTATGCATGGGATTGCCATTACAGCGTTGGGAGGTTGCATGATAATCAGATCCTATCATCTTATTATAGCAGAAGCATTCTCGGCATTATCATAGGTCTGATTTTCAGTTTTCACAATGCTATTCTGATTTGTAGTAGCAGCCTAGAACAGATTTGCATGTTTGGTGATGCATATATGATGTACACTTTTTACATCCATATGAGACAATTCAGGTCTAGGAGGATAGTTTGTTGTGGTGGCATGATGAGAGACACTTATCTATTCATTTTCAATTGGTGTGATGGTGTAATAATTTGGGATCTAGGTATTGATGTGATTGGTACAATACTTCATAGGGATCATGGTGAATTGCTTTCCAACAATTGGATGAGTGATATTTGTATTAGAGTGGAGCAGCAGAAGGCTTGGTGCAGGTGGTTGTGTTTCAGAGAGCATTATTATGATATCACCTATCACATATTGATAGCCATAACATCTTTCAGGGCCTTGGATAGATATGACACTGTCTTTGGTAGACTTAGCATTTGTGGAAAAAGGAGCCTTCAGAGTGAAGGGGTTGATGCAGGATATGTACATGACACTTGAGTTTGATGAATTGGTATTCTTGTTCCTATAGCAATATAGACAAATTACATTGAGGAATTGTGCAGGGAAGCTGAAGCTTCATTTCTACGGCCCTTTTAGGATTGAGAGTGGAGTTGGAGAGGATGCTTATGAGTCGGAGTTACCTAAGGGTATTTGGATTCATAATATATTTCATGTATCTTACCTCAAGAGGGCAAGTGAGCAGCACATCACATCTTCTCCCGAGCTTACTCCCTTGGATGAAGAAGGGAAGTTGCTACTTGCACCTGATACTACTCTTGATGATGGGAGATCACCAACCTTGAGGAGCAGAATTTCAGAGCTTGAAGGATGGAGCAGATTTGAGTTTGAATGTGTATGGATAGTATTGTTTCATTTTTGGCCATTGGAACTCACTTTGCATACTATTCCCCATATTTACTATGGGAGGAGTAGCCACAAGTTGAGGAGTAGGGTGATCAGGGAGTACTTGACTAGTTGGAAGAACTTGCCACTGGAAGATGCAACTTGGGAAGGTGTGGAGATTTTTGAGTATCGAAATATGAGGTTGCTTGAGGACAATCAACATTTGGGAGGGGAGGACTGTCATGTCCCCAATTTGATTTGAAATTCAAATTTTGCAAAGGCAGGAAAAAATGATTTTGAACACTAGTTTTGATATGTTAATTAAATATAATAATAATATTTTGAATAAATAAATAAATGAATAAATAAATAAATAAATAAAATAACAATACTTTATTGGAGTCGGCCAAGTTTGGAGGATGGAATGTCCCACCCCTAGTGGACACTTACTACTGAATTTCTGCCTTGTGAAATTTGTTTGTTTTTTCAAGTTTTTGAGTTTGATGAGATATAATGCCAGAAGGAATTAAAGAAATGCATATACAATGCAAGCAAGATAAACACTAAGGTGATTGCAATAAGAATCTCAAACCAGATTTATTGTCTTCATTGCAAATACAAGGTATTCATATCATATTTACATACAATGCTAAAAGATCAATATTTTATCATACCCGGAAGCCATAACTATAATTTGCAGGTCTGTAACAGTCATATCAGCAATTCTGGAAATGCTGATCTACAACACAGAAACCCTTTAGTTTGGTCGCCTAGCTTCATAAGATAATTTCTCCAGCATGAAATAGCAGCAATCTGTTATTAACAGTTTAGACGCCTCCAATAAAGATGATATCAGCACCAAACTCTAGGCGGTTGACCCCTAAACTCAAACACCACACTATCCTATTGTACAACCTGGCTGAAAGGGACTTGTACGGCTTGAGAAATGCTATAGTACGGACCAACAATGATCAACCAACAATAAATGCAAACAGCAATCACTTCAAACCCTTAAGAAAACTTCTGAAATTCTTCTCCAATGAAGCTCAAATGTGACCTCTATGTGAAGCCACCAATTAACTACAATCCTCGGGTGATCTTTCTCACCTGTAGGAAGCACAACAATCAATGTCTTTCAGATTTTCATTGATAATCACTTCAAACCCTTAAGAAAACTTCTGAAATTCTTCTCCAATGAAGCTCAGATGTGACCTCTGTGTGAAGCCACCAATTAACTGCAATCCTCGGGTGATCTTTCTCACCTGTAGGAAGCACAATTGAAGAGAGGCTATGTTCTCCAAGATTGAAACTACAGCAAAACCCTAGATTTCACCTCCAAAGCCAAAGTACAAAGCCAAGTTGAGAGAAAATGATCAATCATAATGAAATGAATTCCAAAATTTCCCTTTTATAATATTCAATTTGCATTTGACTTCATCTCATTTAATTTACTTTAATTTCATTGTCTTTTCCCTCCTTTTTGGTGCACAACTTTATAATAATAAAGTATACTTTATTATTCACTTATATCTACCCTTTAAAATAACACTTTTAACACTTTTTATGAAGTATACTTTTTAAAAGCATTTAAATCCCCCTTTTAAATAAAGTCCACTTAATTTATTAATGATATGCACTTAATAATTAATTATTATTAAAGTATAACTTTAATAATAATAATTATAATATTATAATTCCATCATTAATCATCGTAAATCAATTTTGACTTCACTAGGAGGTAGCCCATTGTATTCACTACTAACTAGGGTGCCTTACTATAAATAGTAAGGTTGTCCTCTATCATCCAATTGACTTACTATAAATAGGTGTACACAAATGAAGCCAGAAACCCCTGAATAGCCAAGCCTTAGAATATACAAAGGATCTGGAGGTGCCAACGCTGCAAACTGCCAACTGAGATGCCAGATATCACCACAACAGGGCCCTCTAAACACTATTATTAGCCTGCAAGGACCTAGTGATAGGCTAAACCTCCAACTTTGATGCTTGCTCAAAAAGAGGACATTATAGTCCGCCCTCCTTGAAATTGCTTGTCCTCAAACAATCTCATTTGAACCAGAAACACTACTCCACCAAAAGCCCAAGGGAAGAGCTGTAGGCTGTCTCTTATGTCACCAAATAACTCTAGCAGTAACAACATAAGTCCAACTGTGCAAAGAAAAACAACATACCAATTGTCCAAATCATGTGCACAAGATTTGTGCATCAAAACCAGCTCATGTACAAGTGGATCAAAGATAAAAGTGTATGCAATCCGCACAATGTACATGTTGTAACACTCATTAGTAAACTCTGATTGGAATCCTGATGCACAAGAAGGATCCCGTAGCCATCTATAGAGTGTCCAACAAAATATCCCTGGATCCCAAACCCAGAATGGAAGTCTGCCATGCATATCACCCACCAACTTCCACTACACTACTCTGATATCAACTTCACCATGTTGAGAATGGTGAAGCATCATACCGGGATCCATCCAAACTTCAGTGCCAACCCTGTTACCACTTGGATCCCAATACAATCAAAACTCACATCCATTAGTCATGAGGAGGTAAGAATATCCAAACATGTCTACACCACAACATCCCCCTTCATCCTCTGCAAAACTCCTATGGATGTGCTGACTATCTCGCATAGGTGCTGGAAGATATAGAGTAGCCCCTCTCAAGTCAAGGAAATAATATAACTCTCCTCCATCACCGTTGTAAAGACTAATCAAGCCATCATGCCTACTGACACCGCAACCTCTCTGAAGCCATGTCTCCAATGGAAATTTTTGAGACAAGGAAGTTGCAAAGTCTGTCTGGTACACATTAGCATGATGGTAATCTGATCTCTGACCTTGCAAGTAATCCTTTGAATATAACTGAGTCAGACACTTGCAATCTCTAGTTCCATCTTCTGTAGATGGCAACTCTTCATCCCACCATGGATGGTAAAAATCCCGAGCCAATCCACACCTACGCATCATCAAGTCATCAATGTGTGGATTAAAGGAGAAGTGATAAGCACTCCTCACTATGCAGCCAAGATAAAATGCCCTTTCCTCTGTCAATGGTTGACTGTAATAGCTATAGGGAATACACTCCTCATCACTCTCATCACTCGAATCAAATGATGGCTCATGTCTTTGATCTTGAATAGCTAATTGGGTAGATACTCTGCCAACCCTCTCTGCGTACCCAATAGTATACTCTCTATCATGAAACAATTGGAGATATTCTGATTTTATCTCCTCTAAAGCACTTTGATGTAATGCAAATCACAAATGTGAGTACCTGTTGAGACCCCATACCGTCTCTCCTCAAATTCTTTTGTTCAAAGAAGGTACTCAACATACTTATGAGTGCAATCAAAACGAGATAAGGTTCAATCAGCCTTCTCTCCAGTGACCTTTAGTTGATCCCTCCATCTCTGTGGCTCAATAGGTTGTCGATCAAGGTCAGCTGCATGGGATGAAAGTTTTGATTTGCTACTAGGGGAGGGAAACAAATCAACATGAGTACTAAACTCCCCACTAGATGACGCCCTACATAACTCCTGTGAAAAAGATGGAACAACGTAGTGATCTGTCACACAACTCTCTGGAGAATCCACTACTTCACCACAAGAGCTATCAATAACCTTCTCTGCATCACCTGTAATGGGACTATCCTTAGGAACACTAGGTGTAACACACTGTTCCCTGCTAAACTCAACCAATGCACTCATCCCATCTATGTCACCTGCACTTGTAAGTGAAATGGATGTTGCCACATCCTCCACATACTCATTACCACAATCCGTGGATGTATGCTCATCATCAACTGCTACCATTGAAATCTAAGTTGTATTTGTAGATGGTGAAGACTGCGCCAAGCTCAACTTCGCGGTAAGCTCATCAATCCGTAACTTTGACTCTTGAAGCACTGTTTGGGCGCTCTTCAAAGAGTTTGTGGTGACCTCAAGCTCATAGGTCAGCTCATCAACCTCCTCTTCCTTTCCCTTTAGAGCATCATAATAGATACCATCGAGCATGAGAAGATGATCTCTATTTGATAATAGTTGTAGGTAATGATTCATCATTACCCCAACTGCATCTCTAAGTGTTTGAAACTCTACAAGGGAGAGTCCACTATCACGGTGCTCGTATATACTTGGAGTCCAACAACAGTGTGCCACCAGCTGTTGAACAACATCAATGTGTTCTAAGGCTGAAGCAATCATGCCTTCGTTCACCTTCAATTGTGCTGCCAAATGATGAGACCCCTGTGACAAATCGTCTCCACACAAATTTTCTAATTTGTAATCTGCACTATGGCAAGAGGTTGAATCATCATCACTCATTGCTTGATAAGCATCATCATGTGTGCCATCAGCCCTGCACACTTCCTCAACAAAGGTACTGCTATTATGTACCTCATGGGATGGCTCCAATGACACAATAGAAGCTACTGATTGAACATAATCATTGCACACTTCTTCCTCCAAAGTAGATGCATATTCATCCAAAGAGCTATCTTGGGACCCAACACCAACAAGTAAATTTTTTGATTTGTTCACATTTTCTAAGGTTTGATTTGCAAATTCAGACTTGTGGTGGCTTGAATCCGCATCACATAATTCATTTTTAACACCCAAATCTTGAGTGTCAATGTTAGGGAACTCCACACATCTATCATCCTCATGCTGTGTTACCGGATTCGTACCCACAAGCCTCGAACCCGGTTCGGGTGCGAACCCGGTACGGGTTCGCCTGTGGGTACGTGCTGGGCACGCACCCTGTGCGTACCCAGCGAGTACCAGGCCCGTGGGTACGCGGACCCGGGGGTACCAGCCGCGTACCCGGGCGAACCCCTGAGAACCCACGGCCCAGCACTTAAAAAGTGGGCCCAAAAGTGAAAAAAAACAATTTTTTAATTTCTATTTTGCTTCAAAACCCTAAAACGACCCAATATGAGGCCTTTTAACACTAAAACATTTCATTTTTACCTCTCATTTTGCTCTCTCCATAATTTGTGTTCATCTTAGCATTTTGAAGGGAGGTGATTGCATTTGAAGGAGATCGATTGTGGAGTGGCAAATAGCTTCTACAAAGGAGATTTAAGTGTTCAAGGTATGCATTTAAACCCTATTCTTCAATCTTTTGATGAATTTTTTTAAGTTTCTTAGTTTTTGATGAATTTTTTCAAGTTTGTGAAGAAGTTTTTCAAATATATATATTTTTTTTTCATTTTTTTTATAGATTGCAACAATGGCCAGTAGTCAAAGTTCAGTGGGTGGGGATGGAAGCCAAAAGTTTAAAATTGATAAAGGATCTCCTTTATGGAGACATACCACACGAATTTCACAAATTCCTGGAGGTGGGGGGTTTGTTTGGAAGTGTAATTTTTGCAATGTACAATATAATAGCTCCTACTACCGAGTAAAACTTCATTTTATGGGCCCTGGTGGTAAAGGGATTAACATGTGTGTGGGCCCAGATAAGAAGGGGTTATCTGCTGTACAAATAGCAGCATTTATAAAAGAACAAGAAGATGCCGACAATTCAATTGCAAGAGGAAAACAAACTAGTTATAGTTCCGGAAAGAAAAAACAAACATTACCCACTCATCAGATAGTTAGGCCCTCTAGACATCCCTTCTTGTCTATACCCTCTACGGAAGAAGAAGATGAAGAACCAGAAACCACCACCCGCAAGAGAGGTCCATTAGAGAAAGCATTTAAAATGGAGGCAAGAGATATTGCTGAAGAAAAAATTGCACGTTGCCTCTATGCCAATGGTCTTCCATTCAACTTGGTGAGATCACCATATTGGAAGGACATGGTGTCAGCAATAAATAGTGCACCTCCTGATTTCACAAGTCCTGGGTATGAAAAGGTGCGTACCACCTTATTGCAAAAAGAGAGGAAATATGTAGAGGCCCAACTAAAACCAATTAGAGATTCTTGGGTTGAAACAGGTGTATCTATTGTTTCCGATGGATGGAAAGATTGCAAAAACCATCCATTGATTAATGTTATTGCAGTGTCCCCCAAGGGGGCAATGTTTTTGAGGGCGGTTGACTGTGAAGGGCAAGTGAAAGATGCAATGTTCATTTCCAGGATTCTCATTGACTCCATAGAGATGGTGGGTAGTGAAAATGTTGTCCAAGTAGTTACGGACAATGCAAAAGTTTGCAGGGCTGCAGGTGCTTTGGTAGAGGCCAGATATGAGCACATCTTTTGGACACCGTGCACTGTACACTCCCTCAATTTGGTGATGCAAGCAATTGGCACCCAAATAGAGTGGGTGAAAGAAATATACCAGGAGTCTGAGGAGATCCAGATGTTTGTGACAAACCACCATATGTCACAAGCAATTTTCAGAACTTTTTCAACATTGGAATTGTTGAAGGTAAATTTTAAAATTTAATTTATTTAGTTTCATTTATCATTTATGTCATGTTTTACATAATTGAATAAAATAATTTTTTGCATTATTTACATATTTTAAATGTGTTATTAACTTACTATTAACATGTTCTTAGGTTGCCGAGACCCGGTTTGCATCTCACACAATTGTTCTGAGACGACTTGTGAAGGTGAAAGATGCATTGAGTCAAATGGTTATTAGCAACCAATGGAGTATATGGAAGCAATCAAATTCAGAGAGGGCCCAAAAAGTCAAGGCATTGATCTTGAATGATGATTGGTGGGATCGTGTGAATTATGTATTGGAATTCACCGAACCTATCATGTCTATGCTTCGGTTTGCTGATACAGATGAACCATGCTTGGGGGATGTCTATGATAGCATGGACACAATGTTGGAAAAAATAAAAATAGAAATACAAAAAAAAGAGAATGATCCTGAAGACACCTTGTACAAAAGGGTGGAAGCAATTGTTCTTCATCGTTGGAACAAGATGACAACTCCATTGCACCTCCTTGCATATGCCCTATCTCCGAGGTACTATACCACTGAAGTGCTTTCTATCCCAGGGAGAATACCGCCATATAGAGATGCTGAAGTTGCTAATGGGTATAAGACGGCATTTAGTAGAATGTTCAGTGATCCAGAAGTGCATGCAAGTGTCATGAGAGAATTTGGAATGTTTGTCACAGGAAAATCAAAAAATCATACCGCTTCTGTTGCTAGAGACCAATACAAAATGGATGGTCTTACATGGTGGTACCTCCATGGTCAAGATTATATGTACCTCCAACCTCTTGCAATCAAGATCCTCTCACAAGTAAGTTTTTTTTTTTTTTGCCACTTGTATTGTAAAATTTAACACTTAACATTCTTGAATTTATCTTGCATTTTTTTTTTTTTTTTAATTTTGTTGGTTTTCTCTCCAGGTTGCAAGCTCTTCTGCCGCTGAATGGAATTGGAGTACATACTCCTTTATCCACTCAGTGAAGCGTAACCGGTTGGCTGCAAAAAGAGCTGAAGACTTAGTGTATATTCATTCCAATTTGCGTCTTCTGTCACGTAGGGATCCTCAATACAGGCAGGGGGCAGCGAGGCTTTGGGATGTAGCACCCGAGTCTACTGACTTGGATGCAACCATTCAGGATCTTGTTAGAGCCACTATGGATGATGTGGGTGATATTGATGACATATCACATGGTGTTGGATCCGCTTTGGGTTCAAATGATGATGATTTTGAAGTTGAAACCACTCAAAATCCAAGTCATGATGATTCTGACAATCCTTTTGATGATTGATGAGCACATGAACAATGAACATTGAATCATGTTTCAATGTTTCATGAACTACATTTTGTAATTCAGTAATTTTATTTGAATATTTTTCAACTATCAATTGGCATTTAATATTTATCTTTGGCATTTGGCATTGATCAATGATCAAGTATCATACTATGAAATGATTTAGTTTTACAATTCTCTATGTTTCTCTTATTTTTTTGTATAGATAATACATATATATAGATTTATAATATATTAAATTATTAATATATATATATATATATATATACACACACGTACCCATACGTACCCAAACCCCTAATAAAATTTTGCCCGTACCCATGTACCGGGTTCTCGTACCCGAACCCGTCCCCGAACCCGAACCGGTAACTTAGTCCTCATGTGGAATGGCTGCTATCTCATGAGTAGGCTTTACATTATGACTGCTGTCATAAAACAGAAAATCAGAAGCTACATCATACTTATCTATAGCGTCCTCAAAGAACTCAACCAAAACTTCATCCTTTGCTAACTGTCCATTGCCAAGTGCTGGTTCAAGAGGTGTCTTCAAAGGAAAATTAAGTGTATCATGTGCCATAATTTCTGTCCCATGGCTACAATGTAAATCTGTATGTGTCTAAGTCTCTTTAACCTTTATGACCTCCTTACGGAATCCCCTTTGTCCTTCTAGATGATGTGATTCATGAGCCCCGACATCTTCGTACAAAACGTGCATCTTCAAATCTGTTTCCTTCGTGCATCCTTGTGTCAAAACGAGGTCTTCCTCAAGCTTCTTTACCTCATTATCTATGCATTGGTGGTTAGGCTCCCGAAAACCTTTGCAAGAGAAGCATAGACCTTGTCTTCTCATTTGGTTCTTGCTCATTATGGGAGTTCTTGTAACTTGATCATTGAGTTTAAATGTAGAACCATCATCATTATCTGATTTAGAGGTTCCATCATACTTGCTCACACTATACCCATCAGTAGGCACTGAACCATGGGGAGTATCCTATTGAAAATTCATCTTGTTGCCTGTTGCAACATCTTTCCCATGACTGAATTTTACAACTCTAAATAAAGCTTTTTCTTTAAACATCCTCCTAATGTGCTTAACCAAACAAATCTTAATGCTATGAGATTTCCACAATCCATAATGCTTAAGATTTATTATTTATGGATTTTGATTGTGTTAAGAGTTTTTTCATCAACATTTTAGATCACACTTAGTGATCCATCATTAGGATGATAGAGAGCATAAGGAGATACGTTGATGAAAAAACTCTTAACACAATCAAAATCCAGAAATAACAAATCTCAAACAAATCTTTTCAAGACTCAAGGTAACAACAAAGTTCAGGTATTATCCTTTGATCATCGAATTCATAGGCGAGGTAAGAGAGGTCCACACACAAGGATGCCCTTAGAGGACTCCCTTCTCAGCCCAAGGGCGGCTAAACAACCCCCTCGACCCTCAATGGCAGACTGCGGTCATCCAAGGAGGGTGGCCTACCTCGAAGGGACCCTAGTATTTGCTCTTCTTCATGTGCTTCCAACTCCCCTCACTAATGATTTGATTGAGAAAGGATAATAATTTGGTAGTGGTTGACATATTCTAATCATAGAGTATACACTTGAATACAATTGCAACGTCATAGGGTATACAAATACATCTTGAATTCAAATATAGAGTATGTACTCAAATACAAATACAATCATAGAGTATACACTCAAATACAAATTCACTCGAATGAAGTATACTGTTAGACAATTGGGAAGGGGGATTCGGTGTATCCCATACTACATCGTGGACCCGTCCACCATCCCAAGGTCGTCAAGTATACACCTAAGTATGAAGCAGACACGCGAATACATGTAATACACAAGTATGCACATGACATATGTTACAAAGCATACATATAAGTCATAAAGTAAACTTTGAATACACTTGAATACGCAAATTATCTAAAAGCACACATAGTATTGACTCAAACAACACCTTGCTGAAGTTATTAGTCTCCTCAATCATAGGTATAGTCTGTTGGTGTTTAAATTCGCACCTCTGGAATGCATATTTGAAACAGATAGCTATGCATAGTAAAACTGTTCTTCAAATTAGGAGGGGAAGCTCCCTCTTGCTGATGGTATTGAAAGAAAGTAAACTAAGAACTAAGTTGCCTATCTTTTTGATCAGCTAGAGCACAAGGTTTATAAAACACAAACGCCGCAACTGAGATTTTCTGATTTAAGAACTTCAATTACGACTAACTTAAGCTAAAGACGTTTCTAACTTCTCAAGTAATATGCAGAGCAAGAGAAACTAGAAATGAACAAGGTTGATTCTCTGACAAAGTGCTTCAATAAACTCTTTTCCAACAAACATCTACACACTTCAATGTAAGCTGAAATTAAGATCATAAAAGCATAACACAAATAACGGAAATCTGAGACATTATACCAAGGCAAAGGAGGCTCATGATTTTATTCCTCAAACTTCTGGAACAAAGATTATCCTAACACATGCACAAAACAAGAACTTGCAGCTAAAGAGGCTTGCAAACTTGTTTTTACACAGAACGAACAGCGATTACAATAACTACTTGTTGGCTAAAAGAGACTCAACAATTCGCTATCATAAACACAAGTGAACTGACACTGAATAACAACTTGCTGGCTAAAAGAGACTCAACAATTTGCTATCACAATAACCGTTAAAGAAAACTAATGAGCAAAGACTCTTATTTATAGGCAAGCAGAGGAGTAGGGAACCCTAAAATCTCCCTGCTTTTACAATCTAGGGCTTGCTCAGCAAGCAAACTTTATTTCTAAATCTAGAAAGAAGATAACATCTAACACCTAAGAAAGCGGGAAAAGCAGGAAATGCCAACTATTACATTTATCTTCTTTCTCTTCTTCAAAGAATGGATAAGAATCGTTCCAAGAATAGAAAGAAAGCGGAAAGAAAGCTTATAGAAGAAAGCTGCTTTAAATCTTGATCACATCCGCTAAAAAGTAGGAAACTGTGTCCCGGTCAGGTGCATTGATACTATCTAAGGCAATATTTTGATTCTCCAAGATCTCCTCGCCTTCTGTGATCAAACTTAGAGAATCCTCCACTTCTTCAGTTGCTTTATGAGTTCTAGTCTTGAAAAACATCGCTGCTCGAAAAGATGACTCACTAATTGATAACTTGGCGGCTCTGCAACTTAATGTTTCTGACACTTCTCTTGATTTCCAACAGAAGAGTATTGCACAACTCTTTTCTGATACCTTTCCTTTTTCTCATATCACACGTCCTCGTGTTCTTCAGCTGGGATGATGAAGTTTTGATATAGTGCTGATTTGGTCTTAAATTCGAGGGGAGTGTACTCCATATTGAAAACCTTGAAGAATGACTGTAAACTCGCCTATGTTTAGACAAGCTTTGAGTAACTTTCTATTTTTAGGATGCTGGTTTTTCTTCTTCCAACGGACAAATTTTGGAATTTTTTTTCTTCTGAGATATGGGTTTTGCTTAGAATTTCGTTGCAATACAACCTAGATCGTCCGTTTTTTGAAATTTTTGAATTAGGCTGAAAAAGTAGAAAACCCTAATTTCTTCAATTTTTCACCGAAAAAGCTGGCACCTGGGTTTTGTTTAAAATACAATTAGAAATGGACCTAGTTGATTAGATTTGAAAAATACTGAGGGTTGATCGAAAAAGCAGCCAACCCTAGAATTTGAAATCTTCTTGAAAAAAGCTGTGATATGGGTTTTCTTCAGAAGACTATTTTGAGAGGAACCAGATGATCAAAATTTGCAAACTCTGAAGATTTCATTGACATGCAAGGAAAAAGCAGCTGCTGCAACATGAGAAAATTTCTTGAAAGTTCTTCAAAAGAATGAGTTGAGTAGACCCAGAAGGCTGAAAATTGAAATCCTTGATCTTCTCCTTGAAAAATTTGATCTTCTGGATGAAAAAGCTTGAAAAAGCAAGGCCTTATGCTGCCGGTCTGAAAATTATTCATGAAAATCAGCAACCTTGAGTTCTTGAATCTTGAAATAAATCTTCAAATCTGCTGCTCCACTTTTCTCCTTGAGACGCCACCTGCAAAAATGATGAGTTTTGAAAGGAAGAGATGTCTTAAATAGATTTAGGGCTTGAAATAGCTTTGCTTTCTTTTGTTTTAATATTCAAAACCCTAAAACTAGCGTGTTCAATGAATTTGGACATTCATCTTTCTTTTGCCATCTTTGAAATTTTGAAAGTTTTGAAAATTCTACTAAGGCATTGAAAGTTGAGTGCCCTTCTTGACTAGGGGCGCCCATTTGCTTTAGAGTTAGCCACTTTTTTGAGAATTTTCAACTTTTCTTTATTATGATCCCTGGTTTGACCTCGATCTCCGGCTTCCAGATTGATCCGATGAATGAGTTGGATGATTCATCGCGTAGCCTGACTAATCCTGAGAAGATTGTTCCAGAGGCACTTCTGGCGAAAAACTTTGTTTTGACCTTCAAATTCATGGGAGCCTATTTCCTCCAGGGGCTCCGAACTTTCACAGTGTTAGCCATTTTTGCATGATTTTCAAGCTCTTCATTTCCCTTTGATCTTCTGATGAAATCTTGATTCCGGGAGCTACGCTGATCTGATTGACTGGCTGACAAGTTCACTGAATAGCTTGCTTGAAACCGACGAGATGATCTTAGACGCTTCATTGACGAATTCCTTCATCTCAGAGCTCAAAATCTTGGGTGCCCTTCTTCACCAGGGGCACTCAACTTGACCAGACTTAGCCATTTTTATGATATCTTCGCCACTTTCTCTTCTACAGATGATCCTGCCTAATCTGGTGTTCCGGAGATCGGATTGATTGATGGCTGGGCTTGTCGCAAAGCTGAGAAGAAATCAAGAGGGGTCTTTTGGAGACACTTTTGTCAAAAAGTTGAATTTAGGCCTTCAAAAGCTTGGGCGCCCCTGGCAAGCTGGGGCGCCCAACTTCACCAGAGTTAGCCAATTTCTCTGTGTTTTCACCTTTGCTTTTGAATTTTGATTTTTTACTCTTGTCAAACCCTCTATTCAGCCTCCTGTATCTAACGACTACCAACTCTGATTGACGTGCTGATGGTCTCTTTTGAAAGCCTGATCAATCCTGGAGAAGACATGTTGGAGGCTTCACTGGCAGATTCATTCGTTTGGGCCTTCGAAATCATCAGTGCCTTTCTCTTCTAGGGGGGCCCATTTGCTCCAGACTTAGAATATTTTTCATTAGATTTTATCTTCAAGTTTAAACCTTCATTCTATATCTTCACCTCGATCTGGATTTACTGGAGAACGACAAGTCAGATGCTCTGACGAAGACACCTGTTGCGAAGTTGTCTGAATTCTGGAGAGATTGAGCATATTTGCAAACCCTTACTGCTGAGTTAGGCCCCTCAAAAAGCTAGGCGCCCCTGGGCACCAGGGGCACTGAAAGTTCCCAGAGTTAGAAAATTTTCTGACATTTTCATGATTCACTCTGTCTCTTGTTTGAAATTGCTTTGATTGATCTCAAATTCCGGGTGACTGGATGATCCGTTGACTGCACTGCCGGACTCGCTGCAGAGCTGGAAAGATTCTGAACAATTTTGTCTGGGAGCTCAAACCTTAATTCCATCATTTGATGCCCTAAAAAGTTGGGCGCCTATTCTCTCCTAGGGCGCCCATGTCAAGCAGACTTAGTCAATTCTAGGCAGATTTCACCTTCCTTCTTCATTCAACATGCATGTTCATCATTTGATATTCTGTTCAATGTTTGATCATTGAATCTGATGCCTGGCAGCCAACTGACCTCCATTGATGACCTCGGAGCTCCTGATATGCTTCTGAAAAAGCAGAATAGACCCACTAGGGAAAAACTGTTCTTTTTGAGATTCTGACTGTACCGGCCTGATATGGAAGTATTTTGAACCAATCAAAATCAGTTTGGACCTTGGCAGACAAACTTTCTATTTTTAGAAAATTTTGCCAGTATCTGTTTTGAAAGAGACCCAGTAAAACCCAGAAAAAAGTTACTATTTTTAGAAAATTTCTAAAAATAGCAGTTTTTCTAAAAAGTAGGGATGAAAAACTAAGATCTGGGTTTTGTAGACTTGGTCGCTTTGAGCAGACCCAGATCGTCAGATTTTGGAAAATTTGAGTTTTCACCCCAAATTTTGACCTTTTTTGACATATTTAACAAGACTTTTACTCATTTCTTCAAAATGTATGTGTAACAAAAATTTTAATTTTGGGGTACAACATAGTTGAATAGGGTGGCTGCAATGGGACACCCATAGAGGTGTTCCTTCCAAGCCCAAGAGTAGCTACGCAGGCCCCCTTGGCCCAATCATGGCAAACCGTAGTCATCCATGTGGGTGGGCTATTTGGAAGGGCCCCTAGCACCTGCAATCCATTATGCACCTCCTATTTCCCCATCCCCTACAATGATGGAGAGTTTCTCAAGTTGATCCAGCCATGTGATAGTTTGGAGGAAGGATTTCCATAGGAGGCCCATAGATACTCTCTCTAAGCCTAAGAGCGGCTACGAAGACCCTCTTGGCCCAACAATGGCAGACCGTAGTCATCCATGTGGGTGGCCTACTCAGAGGAGAAATCTAGCACCTGCTCAACCTATCGATTCCATCCCTCAAACAACTACATGATTGTTTTATGATACAAGCAATTGCATCTAATGATTATCATACCAATAAGTTACCCACAATTACACCATGCTATGGGAATTCATGAATTTATCTAGTTATTAAGAGTTCAATGCAAATAATCTATTTACCATATGCAACAGTCCCTTATGATATTCAATGTTTATATTTATATATTTATCAGTTATCAAATATTAATAACTACATTAATATCTTTATCAATATCAAATTTTAATATATTTATCAATTACCAATTCCTTGCATTCATAACATATTTAACAAATATTATTTTCTAATGGTATTTATGATTGCTGATTTAGAGCTATGAAAGCACTCACCCAATACTTACCACTTGAATTAGACATTAAAGCAGACAAGTAGCTCAACCGGCCAACAAGTAGCTCAAGGAAGAAGGCAACCAACTCAAGCACATAGGAAAGTAGCTCAAGTAAGCAAATAAGTAGCTCAAGCAAGCAAGCAACTAGCTCAAGCACATAGACAAGTAGCTCAAGCATGCAAACAAGTAGCTCAAGCAAGCAAGCAACTAGCTCAAGCACACAGGCAAGTAGCTCAAGTAGGAAAACAAGTAGCTGAAGCAAGCAAGCAACTAGCTGAAGCACACAGGCAAGTAGCTCAAGCAGGCAAACAAGTAGCTCAAACAAGCAAGCAACTAGCTCAAGCACACAGGAAAGTAGCTCAAGAAGGCAAACAAGTAGCTCAAACAAGTAAGCAACCAGCTCAAGCAGACAAGCAAGTAGCTCAAGCATGCAAGCAAGTAGCTTAACTCAACCTCAAGTAGGAAAGTTGGTAGCTTAAGCATGCACAGGATGGCAGGAAAGATGCTCTGATACCACTTGTAATGTCCCCTTTTTGGTGGAAGCACTTAAACCTGAATCTTGCTTTCAAAGTGTTCTCAAAGAGACATTAGGAATGTTAGAGATCAATAAATTTCAGTAATAACATCTAATAAGTTCAAAGATGGTATAAATATTTCATTCTTGTCAAAGGATTATTCATTTCCTCCTTATCACTCACTATGAATGATTCTTCTTTAATATATTTCATAAGTACATTAGAACATCTTTCAAGATCATAGATGAAATTCTATTATACCATTTAATATTGTAGTGAATGAATAGAGTCACTATTACTTATAAGCCTCAATAATTGCTACAAGCATCATTATTGGATAGTCATAAATAATATTAATATATATATATACACTTATCAATTGTTAACATGCCCTTCCAACTCTCAATATACTTATCTATCCTAATATATTAAAATATCTTCATAAATCTTAATATACTTAAATATATTTATAAACATCAACTGAGATTTAAATTAATAATATACCTAAATCCCTATTCATACCTTCTACACATTATTATATGAATCCATACTATAATGGAACTCATACATTTATACTTGCAGATAATAACCATGATAAGCATAATACAAAAATAATTAATTTAGATCATAAAATAAATATATATACATATATAATTGCAGACCCTAGTAACAAATATAAACATTAAACATACATCAGCATACAATAATTATAATGGACTTACCACTGTTTCTGTTTATTCCTTGGGATCAGGTTTCCAAAGAACCTTTTATTGGAAAAATTCCTTCTACTAGAACATACTCTTCCTTTTTCCTTCGATTCTCCATATCCTCCTTTACATCTACCAAAAATGCCTTTTTATTACATTATTCTTCTACATGAAGATGTATCCCTTCTAATAGATACTTCTTTTGATAATGCCCGTTGACCATTAATCTTTGTTTCATTCTAATACTTGACAATATTAATTATCTTTTATGATGAGCATTGCCTTGTAATTATCTTAATCGCTGCTGATTGTTTGTTCTATTTTGAAAATAACAATTGTAATTATAATGTGATTATTGATAGTTATAACTATAATGATTTTTGGATTATATTCATTTTATTTAACTTTGTTGCTTAGCAATTTCTTTGTGACTATTTATTTAAAATATGATTTGTATTATTATATTTTGTATTTTATATTTGTAATTTATTTCATTTGTATATTATATTTATAATCATAATATTATTAATGATAATTATAATTATCTTCAAATTGTAAGTACTCATATTTAGATTTTGACATTCATTTGTATTTTATTTATTTGCATTTATATTCAAACATGTATTGTTTTTACGTATTTGCTTTTCAACGCTTAGTAATTTTAGTGTCCTAATTCGGGGACATGACACCCACCCTTGGGTGGCATATCTAGTGGAGATCAACCTAGACCCAAGGGCAGTACCCTTGGATATCCCAGGAGGCAAGTACCCCCTTGGCCCTCGTGGGATCATCATGTCCCACCTTCGGGTGGTGTATCTAGGAGACTCCATTGCATGAATTCCCCCTTTGTAATCCTTCTTCCCCACCATGGTGGAAGCATAAGCACAATAATGGAATTCTTAAATAAATTATCCGTAAGGATTAATAATATCACACATGGATCATCCACCCCCTAAGTAACATAAATAAATAATTGGCATCAACAAGAATGTGTATATATATAACATAAAATTATCATTCCTAAATTCAATGTCAATAAGAATAGTTAATATCATAAATAAGTTATTACCCATAATTAATGTTAATAAGAATGATAATACTAATAACATATTATGCATCATAAATAACAATATAAATAACACCATGCATAAAATGTTACTTAACCCCTATTGGTTTTCCTAAATATCACATGAATATCATTATCCATTATAATTACCAGTGATATCCACTGATTTGTAGATTCCTCTTGTTTTCCCCAGCCAACGATGATGTTTTGTTTTGAAGGTGTTCCCTTAAAATACCTGTGGTGGTGAGAGGATGTGGCATTTCTTGGCCGCTGCCTTTGGAAGAGACTTGACCGATGGTTTTGAGATGCACCGTTTGGTGAAGATGCTGACTAAAGGTAATTCCAATTTTTTTTATTAGTAATTTCCTAAGTTACCGGTTCAGGTTTGGGGACGGGTTCGGGTACGAGAACCCGGTACGTGGGTACGGGCAAAATTTTTTTAGGGGTTTGGGTACGTATGGGTACGTGTGTATATATATATATATATTAATAATTTAATATATTATAAATCTATATATATGTATTATATATACAAAAAAATAAGAGAAATATAGAGAATTGTAAAACTAAATCATTTCATAGTATGATACTTGATCATTGATCAATGCCAAATGCCAAAGATAAATATTAAATGCCAATTGATAGTTGAAAAATATTCAAATAAAATTACTGAATTACAAAATGTAGTTCATGAAACATTGAAACATGATTCAATGTTCATTGTTCATGTGCTCATCAATCATCAAAAGGATTGTCAGAATCATCATGACTTGGATTTTGAGTGGTTTCAACTTCAAAATCATCATCATTTGAACCCAAAGCGGATCCAACACCATGTGATATGTCATCAATATCACCCACATCATCCATAGTGGCTCTAGCAAGATCCTGAATGGTTGCATCCAAGTCAGTAGACTCGGGTGCTACATCCCAAAGCCTCGCTGCCCCCTGCCTGTATTGAGGATCCTTACGTGACAGAAGACGCAAATTGGAATGAATGTACACTAAGTCTTCAACTCTTTTTGCAGCCAACCGGTTACGCTTCACTGAGTGGATAAAGGAGTATGTACTCCAATTCCGTTCAGCGGCAGAAGAGCTTGCAACCTGGAGAGAAAACCAACAAAATTAAAAATAAAATAAAATAATGCAAGATAAATTCAAGAATGTTAAGTGTTAAATTTTACAATACAAGTGGAAAAAAAAAAAACTTGTGAGAGGATCTTGATTGCAAGAGGTTGGAGGTACATATAATCTTGACCGTGGAGGTACCACCATGTAAGACCATCCATTTTGTATTGGTCTCTAGCAACAGAAGCATTATGATTTTTTGATTTTCCTGTGACAAACATTCCAAATTCTCTCATGACACTTGCATGCACTTCTGGATCACTGAACATTCTACTAAATGCCGTCTTATACCCATTAGCAACTTCACCATCTCTATATGGCGGTATTCTCCCTGGGATAGAAAGTATTTCAGTGGTATAGTACCTCGGAGATAGGGCATATGCAAGGAGGTGCAATGGAGTTGTCATCTTGTTCCAACGATGAAGAACAATTGCTTCCACCCTTTTGTACAAGGTGTCTTCAGGATCATTCTCTTTTTTTTGTATTTCTATTTTTATTTTTTCCAACATTGTGTCCATGCTATCATAGACATCCCCCAAGCATGGTTCATCTGTATCAGCAAACCGAAGCATAGACATGATAGGTTCGGTGAATTCCAATACATAATTCACACGATCCCACCAATCGTCATTCAAGATCAATGCCTTGACTTTTTGGGCCCTCTCTGAATTTGATTGCTTCCATATACTCCATTGGTTGCTAATAACCATTTGACTCAATGCATCTTTCACCTTCACAAGTCGTCTCAGAACAATTGTGTGAGATGCAAACCGGGTCTCGGCAACCTAAGAACATGTTAATAGTAAGTTAATAACACATTTAAAATATGTAAATAATGCAAAAAATTATTTTATTCAATTATGTAAAACATGACATAAATGATAAATGAAACTAAATAAATTAAATTTTAAAATTTACCTTCAACAATTCCAATGTTGAAAAAGTTCTGAAAATTGCTTGTGACATATGGTGGTTTGTCACAAACATCTGGATCTCCTCAGACTCCTGGTATATTTCTTTCACCCACTCTATTTGGGTGCCAATTGCTTGCATCACCAAATTGAGGGAGTGTACAGTGCACGGTGTCCAAAAGATGTGCTCATATCTGGCCTCTACCAAAGCACCTGCAGCCCTGCAAACTTTTGCATTGTCCGTAACTACTTGGACAACATTTTCACTACCCACCATCTCTATGGAGTCAATGAGAATCCTGGAAATGAACACTGCATCTTTCACTTCCCCTTCACAGTCAACCGCCCTCAAAAACATTGCCCCCTTGGGGGACACTGCAATAACATTAATCAATGGACGGTTTTTGCAATCTTTCCATCCATCGGAAACAATAGATACACCTGTTTCAACCCAAGAATCTCTAATTGGTTTTAGTTGGGCCTCTACATATTTCTTCTCTTTTTGCAATAAGGTGGTACGCACCTTTTCATACCCAGGACTTGTGAAATCAGGAGGTGCACTATTTATTGCTGACACCATGTCCTTCCAATATGGTGATCTCACCAAGTTGAATGGAAGACCATTGGCATAGAGGCAACGTGCAATTTTTTCTTCAGCAATATCTCTTGCCTCCATTTTAAATGCCTTCTCTAATGGACCTCTCTTGCGGGTGGTGGTTTCTGGTTCTTCATCTTCTTCTTCCGTAGAGGGTATAGACAAGAAGGGATGTCTAGAGGGCCTAACTATCTGATGAGTGGGTAATGTTGTTTTTTTCTTTCCGGAACTATAACTAGTTTGTTTTCCTCTTGCAATGGAATTGTCAGCATCTTCTTGTTCTTTTATAAATGCTGCTATTTGTACAGCAGAAAACCCCTTCTTATCTGGGCCCACACACATATTAATCCCTTTACCACCAGGGCCCATAAAATGAAGTTTCACTCGGTAGTAGGAGCTATTATATTGTACATTGCAAAAATTACACTTCCAAACAAACCCCCCACCTCCAGGAATTTGTGAAATTCGTGTGGTATGTCTCCATAAAGGAGATCCTTTATCAATTTTGAACTTTTGGCTTCCATCCCCACCCACTGAACTTTGACTACTGGCCATTGTTGCAATCTCTAAAAAAAATGAAAAAAAAAAATATATTTGAAAAACTTATTCACAAACTTGAAAAAATTCATCAAAAACTAAGAAACTTAAAAAAATTCATCAAAAGATTGAAGAATAGGGTTTAAATGCATACCTTGAACACTTAAATCTCCTTTGTAGAAGCTATTTGCCACTCCACAATCGATCTCCTTCAAATGCAATCACCTCCCTTCAAAATGCTAAGATGGACACAAAAAATGGAGAGAGCAAAATGAGAGGTAAAAATGAAATGTTTTAGTGTTGAAAGGCCTCATATTGGGTCGTTTTAGGGTTTTAAGGCAAAATAGAAATTAAAAAAATGTTTTTTTTTCACTTTTGGGCCCACTTTTTAAGTGCTGGGCCGTGGGTTCTCAGGGGTTCGCCCGGGTACGCGGTTGGTACCCCCGGGTCCGCGTACCCACGGGCATGGTACTCGCTGGGTACGCATAGGGTGCGTGCCCAGCCCTGTGGGTTCGCGCGCACCTGGGCAAACCCACAGCGCTGGGCACGCACCCTGTGCGTACCCAGCGTGTACCCACAGGCGAACCCGTACCGGGTTCGTACCCGAACCGGGTTCGAGGCCTATGGGTACGAATCCGGTAACCTAGGTAATTGCTGACTAGTAGAACCGACCTTGTAATACTTTGTTTCTATTATTTAATGATCATAATCTGTAATGTCCCCGATCCTTACCTAAAACTAAAATACATATTAAGATTAATTAATTAAATATTCAATAAGTCTTTATTCACCTTATATTTATTAAGACTTTTTGAGTTATTTAATTAATTAATTAATCGGACTTATTAAGTCACCAATTAATCTTTAATTTTTTATGGTGCTTTGTAAGTCTTATCAAATTTAAAAATTTATTTAGTTGGGTAACGGAATGGCTGGGATGAATTAAAAGAAGGTGGCGGATATGGAGAAGGGTATGTCGAAGAATGAAGAAGCTTTACCGTATGGTGATCTGAGAATGGAACCTCTCGGATAATGGAGCTTGGCTGGACGGAAACCCAGTCGGGTGTTGTAAATAATCTCTTACTGTTGGCGTTTGGTGTCACGAATAGATGTTGGCGTTTGTAAAGGAATCATCACGGGATTACAACTTATGGGAATACATGTCACAGTTTGATTTCCGGCAATGAGTGAAGGGATACGGCAGAGGAACCTCATAATCGAGGAACAAATGACGCCTGAAGGATGCAGCTATTGACGTCTTCATATTAACTGGAGTTGCGCGATTATATCAGGGAGTGTATTCAATGGAGCTCAACGTCCGATGAATCAAACAACCACGGCAATGGTGTTTCAGGCAATCATTAAAACCAGATATCGGGCTTTCATCGGCAACAGCAACGAAGTCTCTGTTAATTATTAAACCCGATATCGGGCTTTCATCGGCATCAATCTTCCTTAGACGGGTATGTCACATTTATCTTGTCATAGTTTGAATGTTTAAGTATTCGCACTTGCCGTGTATTGTTCGCAAAGTTATTGCCGCAACTTGTGTTTGAATAATAGTTCCTGTTAAATATCGGATTTAGTCTGGAATGTTAGAAATTGCCGGTTAATGTTATAATACATCTGTATGTGTTAAAATGTTCAATTTATACTGTAACTGCATCCTCCGAGTATTAGCAACAAACATTTCTGTGGCTCCATCTGAAACGTGGCTCTAAATATTCTGTGAACTGCACAACATAGTATTGTTTGGTTGGACTGTCAGTATAACAGAGTATGATTTTGGGACAAAATTACAGCTTCTCACAATAACACCAAATAAGTCCAAACTGGTAATCTGTTGATGTGCTGCTCAATTTATTATGTCAAAATGTCTCTTAAGATATGAAATTACATGAATGCAATTTCAACATTTGAATCTACAAGGGAATATCTGTGAACTGGACTTGACTGGTAACAAAAATAAGCTAGCATAAATTCATTATCAGTGATCCATAGGAAGGGAACATCTCATAATCAGAATAATACCAATTCTGAAAACAACATTTTATAATTATAATATTATTACTAATAATGATTATAATGATATTTCAGATTATATTCATTTTATTATTTTATTTTTGATTATATTCATTTTACTATTTCATTTTTGATGTCTAATTAATTGTATTTTAATATTTCATATTTTAACACTAACTTATAATAATTTGCCAGTACATTATTATTATATTTGTTATTTCATATTTATATATTTTTATATTGATATGGTCCATATTTATCTTATATTTAATATTTATATTGCTATTTACTTTAATTATTAATTTATTTGTATTTTAACACTTGGGATTTATGGCATTGCTATTTTGGGGTCATGACAAGCATCATTGCATAATCAAATTTGCAGATCAGATTTGGAGTAGAATTATTGTGGAATTTTGTGAGTAAATTGCATTAGGGTTTTGCCCTAATTTGGAGTGCCACTTGGAGCAGACCCGAGCGCCCACCTTTGGAGGGCTATTTTGCATATTTAGAGCAGCAAACCCTAAGCACTTACCAAGGAGGAATTTCACCCATCTAGGGTTTGGTTTTTGAAGACTACTTTGCATATATTTGGTATATATAATCGTAGTTTTAGATTTGATTTGTAGAGAAGAAATCTGAGCATATGTTTGGCATGTTTGAGCCCTTGAGTTCTTTGTAAAATCAGTCCAGAATATTCATTTTTGTAACAGCAGAAGTTATCTACAGAAATTCAGATCTGTATGTTGCATTTGGATGCCCTATCTTGTGTTTTTCATGGTAGATTTCATGTTCTATATGAATATCAATTGATAGCATCATTTGTCATGTTTGGGCACTTGAATGTTTGCTGTGATATTTTGTTTGAAATCAAAAAATAAAAAATTAGAAATCATAATTTAGGTTTGAGCAGAAATAAAAATCAGAATTTTAGGGCAGATCCCATTGGGGATATTATAATAACCCCTAAGCATGGCAAATTTTTGTCCACTCAGTATGAATGATGCTAGCTTGTTCAGGATCATACATCTTTTGGATGGCCTTTCTAAACCCTTCCTTCTCCTTAGCATTTTTGATGCAGAGCTAGGAGGATTCACAACACATCTCACAAACCTTCAATAATAATCCAAAACAATCTTTGTATAACACATGCTATTTGGCATTGTATATCACATTGGAAACATAACTATGGCAACCCACAATTTATTGCCATGAACAGTCATTAATAACTTCTACAAAACCAATAATGAAGTCAATCTCTCCAGTGAGATTGAAGAAAACATAGTTATAGACTTTTCCTCCAATTCTTATGAAGATCCAACGGTGGAAATGAAATTTATTGTATTTTTCCCAAAACTGCAAACCCTAGGTAGGGTTCAGACCTGCCCTCACAAAAATGTTCATAACTTATTCAAATCTTAATGAAATTTGATGAGACTTGAAACAAATGAAAGTAGATTCACATGGTAACAAAATACATTTGGTATCAAATCCAAAATATAGGCTTTATATTCCGTACCATCACACTTTTCATACTGTAAATTTTGCACAATATTGTTAAAATAGGCATTCTCACCAAAATAATCATATCTTCCATAAAACTCAATAAAATTCAATGAGACAAAATTAATTGGAAACTAGAAACAGAGATCTTTCCATCCATATATGATACTCCATTATTTGAGTCCATACCAGGCCGTACAAATCACAACTTCAATCTGGTAACAATGTAAAAATCAGGAAATGCACAGAATTTGAGGTTTCCATTTATCAAAAAAAAATGATGTCTCCAACCCCCAATTCGAGTTTTGGAGGGTTTATTTATACATTTTCAACCAAAACCAACTATTTTCAACCACCTTTTGATTAGTTTGTTCACAAAACACCTTAATGACACTTCATCTACCTAATTTTAAACTTTTGACAATTTTTACAATATATGAGAAATGAACAACATCCTAGGACCTATAACACCACAAAGGTGGCCTCTTCGGCCTTATTACAATATCAAAACATAAAATGGAACAAATAACTCAACATGGTCTCATGGAGGCATGTGATCAAATAGATGCTCCTGCACCAAACTCCCGAGGACAAAAGAATTCAAACCCCTTTGAATTGTCTTCCTCCTAGTCTCCCAGTTAGGTTGCACCTTGTCCTTTGTCTTTTCAATTAGATTTTGTCCTTTATTTCTTTTTTTGTTCTTATTCCTTCTCCTTTCAAGTATCCCTGCAACTTGGAAGTCCCAAAACTCTATCATATCATCAAACACTTCACTTTGTCCTTCATAATCTGCACATACATAATCCAAAGAAAAATTAGAAACAAAATATAGAAACCTTGAGGTCTCCTCCTTGTCTTCTTGTACTTCAAATTCCTCTTCACCCATGACCAACTTATCCAATCTTGACACCAATTCACTTGCAACCTCAATGTCCTTGTTTTCTTCTACCTTGATGAGTTTTTCTTCCTCTTGTGTGACTTTTCCATCACCAACCTTACTATTCCATTCTTCTTCAATGGCTGCATATTGTGCCCATAAATCTTCTTCTTCATCTTTGACTAAATTTGCTGCCTTCTTTTGTTTTCTTTTCTTGTTCATAATCTTCTTTATAGGCCAAACCATCTTCCTTTTCAATGTCAAATGCCAACTTGTATCTTGTTTCATCATTTGTTCCATCTTCATCATGGATTCTTGGAACTCTTCTTCAATTCTTTTCAATTCTCCCTTCAACTCAGCAATCTCTTTGTCCATCTTCTCTTGCCTTATCCTCTTCTTTCTTTCCATCTTTCTCAACTCTTTTTCCTCTCTTTCCTTCTTCCTTCGTGAATCCTCAGCTTGCAAATATTTTTCCAATCTTCTCAACAAATCCATCTCCACAAGCAAGTCTCTCCTTGCTTCCACTTCACTTTGCCACACCTAGGCAATCAGGTTTCTTCCTCAACCTGCACAACACACAACCACAAACACCAACACAAAACCAACAAACTTCACCAGCCCATATCTTTTCTAGGCTCTGATACCAATTTGATGCAGAGCTAGGAGGATTCACAACACATCTCACAAACCTTCAATAATAATCCAAAACAATATTTGTATAACACATGCTATTTGGCATTGTATATCACATTGGAAACATAACTATGGCAGCCCACAATTTATTGCCATGAACAGTCATTAATAACTTCTACAAAACCAATAATGAAGTCAATCTCTCCGGTGAGATTGAAGAAAACATAGTTATAGACTTTTCCTCCAATTCTTATGAAGATCCAACGGTGGAAATGAAATTTATTGTATTTTTCCCAAAACTGCAAACCCTAGGTAGGGTTCAGACCTGCCCTCACAAAAATGTTCATAACTTATTCAAATCTTAATGAAATTTGATGAGACTTGAAGCAAATGAAAGTAGATTCACATGGTAACAAAATACATTTGGTTTCAAATCCAAAATATAGGCTTTATATTCCGTACCATCACACTTTTCATACTGTAAATTCTGCACAATATTGTTAGAATAGGCAGTCTCACCAAAATAATCATATCGTCCATAAAACTCAATAAAATTCAATGAGACAAAATTAATTGGAAACTAGAAACAGAGATCTTTCCATCCATATATGATACTCCATTATTTGAGTCCATACCAGGCCGTACAAATCACAACTTCAATCTGGTAACAATGTAAAAATCAGGAAATGCACAAAGTTTGAGGTTTCCATTTATCAAACTTCAAAAATGATGTCTCCAACCCCCAATTCGAGTTGTGGAGAGTTTATTTATACATTTTCAACCAAAACCAACTATTTTTAACCATCTTTTGATTAGTTTGTTCACAAAACACCTTAATGACACTTCATCTACCTAATTTTAAACTTTTGACAATTTTTACAATATATGAGAAATGAACATCTGTCATGTCCCCGTTTTAGCTGACACTGCTTGTCGAGGAGTTAGCCTATAATTTCGATCCTCGTAGGCTGACAGGGTGTGCAGAGGATCATCGGTGGCAGTTATCCAGTGTTTGGTAGCTCCAGTTTGCTGTTGTGTCAGGTTGGGCCTTCGCAGAATCTTCCAGAGAGCTTTTTCAGAGAACTTTCTATTTTTAGAAAGTTAGGTCAGGCGGAAGCTGCTATTTCGGGCAGGGCACCTAGTGCAAGTTTTCAGCTCAGATTCGACCCAGTTCAGCAGTTGATTGATTTGACGGAGAAATAAGGAGTATTTAATGAGTTATTAAATATTTAATAATTTGACTTTATAATAAAGTCACTTTATTGAAATATTTAAATATTTAATTATTTGGCTTAATTATAAAGTATTTAATCGTACTTTATATTATATTATTAAAATGTGATTTAATGAGTATTTAATGCTCATTAAAAAGGGACGCCAATAATTAAATAAATTCTCCTAAGTCCAAAGTGAAAATTAAATCATTAATTTAAATGATTATTTTAATGGAGAATTAGGTCGAACTTTTCAAAGAAGAATATATTGTTCTTCCCAAGGCAAAATCGAACTATCAAGTTTATTATTCAATTTTGTCTTCTGAGCATCTGAGCTTTGGAGTTTGCAAACCCTAGGGTTTCTGGCAGACTATCGTTTCTGGAGAACGTAACCTCTTCAGAGATCAGGCATACTGAGGCTGTGAGATACCAGCTGAAGATTGCACTTGGTGATTTCATCCAGAAGTCACAGATTGAGCATAATCAGTTAATCAGACAGAGATTCATCGAGTTCAGCAGAGATATTTACCACCTTTCAGAGGCGACTTCATCCATCATCATCCATCATTGTTTTGGCACCTTTTTCTTGAAGTCCGTACCATTTAATTAATGCTGCAGACTGGCCGTACTGTACCTTCAGGCCGTACTCATTCTTTTTCAGTGATTTCTCTTCTGGCTCCAGTTTCCAGTTATCTTCTCTAGGCGTTGGGATTGATTTGCTTATTTGGAGATTTGGCGTTCTTCTCAGAGTATGGGGAATTCTTTCTTATCACTAGCCGTACCATACAGCAATTAATACAGCCGCCATCCAGGTTTTTTTGAATAAAATTCATTGTATTTCATTTACCATTCAGATTTCTTGTATTGAAAAGCTCTGAAAAAAATATATATTGGTGCGCCCTTGTTATCTGAGTAATTTTGAGCTTAATGCATGAGGTTTAGATTCTATTTGAAATTTTTAGCAATTTATTGGAAAAATCGCAGCATTTATTATTTTGTCAAAAACTCTCAAAAACACAAAAAATCAAAAATTTGCAAAAACATTACAAAAACAATCAGGGATTCAATTTGAGAACCACCAGGGTTCTGACAACATCCTAGGACCCATAACACCACAAAGGTGGCCTCTTGGGCCTTATTACAATATCAAAACATAAAATGGAACAAATAACTCAACATGGTCTCATAGAGGGATGTGATCAAATAAGTGCTCCTGCAAAATTTTACCAGGCCTTTGCACATACCACTTGGGGTTCAATGCATAGGCAGCCATGTGCAAGGGAGTGTTGAGCTTCTCCCATCTCTGATGAATGATTGGCTGAATGTGCTTATTGTAGAATGCTAATGTGGGGTGCTCTTGCACGACAACCTTCGTTTGGCCTAGCATAGAATCAATGCACTCATACACCTCTCCAAGGCTAGATGCATTGGCATCCCCATAACTAATGACTTGGAAAACTGGAGTAATGATGGAGACTATGTATTTTGCATCACCCCAAAAAACATCATTCTTCACTACATCCTTCACCCTCTTCCCCTACTTTGTCTTGGACTCGGGCCATCAATTCCATTTTTGAAATATGCTAACCAATTTTTTCGATAGTTTTACACAATAAAAACCAGCACTAGCCAACTTGATTAGCGTTAGCATCAAAGACTGAAATCCAAGCTTGAAATAAACTCACGCCAAGAATGCACACTCAATCCCAAGGAAGGATAGGTGTTGTCATATGGCAGAGAAGCTAAAGAACAGTACTTGAAATGAAACTACTCAACGTCAAGAATGTGCACTCAAGATCCCACTGAGGGCGAGGTGCTAACATATGACGGAGTGATTAATTGAAAACCGGAAACTAATAGGCGGATAACCAGCCATGAAGCTACAACAATCTAATTCATCCACTGCGGCAGGCATCCACTGAATAGTGGGGATTCACCACTTGAGAGTGGGTACAAAGAGATAACAAATTCGTTCTCCACACTGGCGGTAAACCATCCAGGGGTAATTAATAAGAAATTAAACAAGTAGTTGCAGCAATAACATTGGTTGGATTAGTACTACTATATCATAACCTTACAATTTCAAAAGACTGCAAATACGAGTATTACAATGATAGAATTGAAGCTAAGGAGAGGAGAATGAATTATCACAATGATTTAACACTCCAAAATAGAAGCAATAGCCCAAAATAGAAAACTATTACAATCTAATGTAAAAATCTGAGTTCTGGAATTCTTGATCAGCAGACTGTAAAATCAATAAAATGATCATAACAACCTCAAATTACCTCCGTTTTGACTAATATCAAATGCAATGAACAATTGGAAGGTAGGCGACCAAGTTAGAATGAAGAAACAACAACAAAGACTCTTTGAGAATTGAGCACACTTTCAATGCACTCTTGAAAAGGTACGACCCTCCTTGAAGGGGCGATTTTCATTTAAAAATCAAACTCTTAATTATAAAATCTGAAACTTAGCATGATGAGTCGCCCAAGATTAGCGAATCCAATGGTGAAATACCCAAAACCAAAATCAGACTGAAAATAAAGCTATGAATAGAATTCACCTTCAGCTGTAGATGAACCAGCAAACCAAAATTGACAAAAAACTCCAGAATTCTTCAACAAATGGGCTCAATCTGCTAGTTTGATGTTGAGAAGCAGCAATGTAGCCAACTGCAGCAATGTAGCCAACGAGGTGTTATATTGCAAACACGAAATTGGACGAAAGGCTAGGAGGTAGACATCCTCGAAGCAAAATATCAATTGTCATTCCGACAACATAACTTTAGCATAATTTTCATGGATACCAATGCTGAAGCAAAGCATTCATTTTATAGAAGAGTAGAAGACTCTTCAATTCCTCAAGAAAGTACGCCAAGAGTCACATGAGACTCTTCAAATTTCCAGAAAATCTTCCAACTTCACAAAAAGGCGTCCACTTTATCAAGGCACAAATAAACTTTATTTTTAAAAGAATATCTTCAAGAAAAGGCATCCACTTTTTCCAAGGCATTAAAAGACTTTAAATATTAAATTTATCCTTCATGATGACGTCCCCCTTCATGACCACTTTTTAAGAACAACTTAAAGTTATTTTCCCTAGACCAAGGGGTCAACTGCAAATTATAACATTAATGCCTTTAATCATCAAAATTAAACCTTTAGAAGCCAGACTTGAATTGCATTAAATGCTCCAACTGAAAATGAAGACCTTGAAGACTGACAACTGCATATTGCCACAATTTAGATTTTACTAAAAATAGTAAACTCTCTGAAAAGCCATAGAACCTCAGAATTGGAAACCCTAATTTTACCTCAAACGAGCCTACAGGCTTCCGGAATAGGCTGATGAGTGTTAGAACAGATCACTGATGAGAAGGGGACATTACAATTTTGCTGTTATAACCATTAGTTGCAATGCCTCTTGCAACTCAAGAATTCTCTCCAAGAGAATGAAATAGGATGCATATCTAGTCTCGACAGGTTTCAAGAATTTTTTCTTAGAGTAGGTTTTGAAGAGAGTATGTGAAAGTGTGGTGGTTGCATATAAACATCTGCGCATCTCTAACATCATTGACCATTGATTTGATCCAATCAATCTTTCCCATGTCCTTGAGTGCATTATTCATGGCATGCACACAAGGAGTCCACCAAATGTCTATAAACTACCTCAATTAATTTACCTACAACTTTGCACACATGGGCCGCATTTGTCACTGCTTGGACCACATTTTGTGGCCCAACCTCCTCAATGACATCCTTGAGGATTTGAAACTAAAAATCAACATCCTTACGATTCCCTAAACAATCAATTGCCTTAAGAAAATATGGGCCCTTTGAACATGTAACCATGATATTGATGAGTGGACAATGCCTAATGTCCGTCCACCCATCCATGACAATATTGCATCCATTTGTCACCCAACATTCCTTCATTTTCTCCATTAACACATTTATCTTGGAATAGTTCTTATCCAAGATTGTGGTCCTCATTTTTGTCTTCCTTGATGGCACATATGATGGTCTTTCTCTTGTTACCATCACCATCACCTCCTTATAATAAGGAGATCGAGCTGCATGGAATGGAATGCCATTGGCAAAGAAGAATTTTCCAGTGGCATCATCCTTCATCTACACACTGAATAATTCAGCTATTGGGTTAGGAGCATCAGTTGTCAACTTGCGCTTCCCCCTAGCCTTTGCTGCATGGGCCCTTGAAGTAGAAGATGGCATATGTGTAAATTGCCTCTGCAAAGAAGTAGAATCGTGTGGTTGGCTTTGATGACCCCTTGGCCTATGAGACAGAAGCAAATATAGCTGCAACTGCATTGTCTTCACCACCAACATCCCATAGCGTACATATCTTAGCCCTGAATTTCAAGTTATTCAATGATGCCAAAAACTCACATATATCCACACCTTTTCCTTGAATATGAAGGAGGTGGGCATTAACTTTGGTAATACTGCCTTGAAATTCAAGGCCACAAAAGTGGTACTTCCACAACCTTGTGCCGCCAGATGTCCCAAGCTTGCTCTGTAATTTTGTTGCAAATTGTTTCAAAGGAGACTTAGGATCAAAGGGACCCTTAGCAAAACCTGGAAGTATTGTGGAGGGGCAATTCATATTTGCAGTTGCATTGGCCATGGAACTTGTGGTTTGGGTCTCACGGTCACCCCTCTCTGCTTCTACATTTTCATCAGCCTCAGGTGCATAATCAGATTCAGTTTCATTGTGAGAGTGAACCTTAGACTCATCCTCACTCATGCCATGAGAACTCATTGTGACGTGCTGCAATAAACAATATAAAATTTATAAGTTTATAATTTTAAAATTAAAATTAAAAATTCAAACTATGCATGCAGTTGCGTAGCATAACACAAAGGATTAAGACACAAATTTTCTTTTTGTTTTTCTTACTTCAGATCGCATGAAGCATAGAAGCTGAGGATACACAAATAAAACTCTTTGTTCTTAATCTTTGTCAACTAAGGATTTCACTTTTGTTTTTCTTACTTCAGATTGCATGAAGTGCAGAAGCAGAGGGTACATAAAAGTTCATCCTGGTTAGACAAATGTCAAAATAAAAAATTATAAATTTGAACATATATATTATAAATATAAACAAAAAGTAATTTACTAATTTCAAATTTGTAAACCATTAAATTTAAAAAAAATAAAAAAATATGATAGCTTGCAGCCATGTCTATGAATATGATTTTTTTAATTTTTTTTTTTTTTTAATCTTGATGACAATATGAACAATGAACATTGAACAATTAAAATTTAATATGCTATTTGCTAATGCACTTGCAACCATTTCTATGAAATTATGAACGAAATTAAAATATGAATATGAAACTAATTAAAAAAATTTAAAAAATTTAAAAAACAGTCATGGAATCCTACCTTGTGCTTAAAAATCCTCCCAACTTGGTGTAGAATCCCTCTTCTAAGCTTCTTCCTCTTCTTCTTGCTCCTCCTCAACTTTATTGCACTTGCAACACTTCGCTCTCACTCTTCCACTCCTTCACTCTCTCTTTTGCTCCTCTTCAACCTTGTTGTTGGAATGAATTTGTGAGTAATACTGAGGATTTTAGGGTGTCTTATAGGGTTTGGGAGGCTTTGGTGGGGCCCATTGGCCATTAGGGTTCGACCTTGGGTGCTGATTCCTAAAAAAATTATGTTATTTTTTTCACTTTTTCAGTCAACTGGCCGCAGGAAATGCCTAGGCGTCCCCGCCGTCTTGGCGGCATCCCGAGTGTCTCGGCAATGGTGGTGTTGCAGCGAGGGGATGTCTCCCTTACGTCCCCACATCTCGGAGATGTCCCCGTCCAAAAAATGTGGGGAATTTTGGGGGGGATGCATCCTTGTGGAACAATGTATATTTTGGTTACATATAACTGTTTTTAACTTTGTTAGAAAATAAGTCACACTTGAACCAAAGATGGATTGGTCACCAAGAGGGTCAGTAGTTCAGTGGTAGAATACCCCAACAACAATGGGAGGTCCTAGGTTTGACTCCTAATAGGTTCATGAAAAATTTAACATGATATTAGAGCCCACATCAACAAACCTAGGCCAAGCTTGTACCCTCGAGTACCTACATTGTGGCGCAAGGGGTGTGTTGGAAAATGAGCCATATCTGAGCCAAACATAGATTGGTTACCAAGAGGGCTGGTAGCTCAGTGGTAAGAGCACCCCAACAACAATGGGAGGTCTTAGGTTTGACTCCTAGCTGGCCCATGAAAAGTTTAACAAAATTATTTGTATGAATAGGATCTAGTCCTAGACTATACACATGGGTGTGGAGTTTTGTGTCATGTTATTGCAATCCGGGGTTCTAAACTCAGGTCATTTTCTTCACAAATGCACAAAATTTCTCTTACACTGCTACTCTTTTTACAAATTTGCTACATGTTTTTAAAGAAAACAAGCTTAGAGGAAAATTTGCATAGAAAAATTGTTTAAGTGACTTTTTGGGCAATCAAGTCTTCAATGTTTATCACTTAGTATTTAGAGTTTTTTTGGTTCTTGATAACTCTTAGGTGAAGCCCTTAAATGCAGTCTAGGGAAAGATTAAGATTTTAAGAATCATAAACACACGCCATGCTCAAATATAGCTATAATTTTTAGACCTCAAAATTGCCACATGCCTGCTGGGTTTATGGGTAACCTTATGGCTGCAACAGGATGTGTTTTTCTCTTTATTTATTTTTATCATATATATGCTGTTAATGATATCTTGGTACCACTAGCATTGACATGGTAATTTTGTAATACTCAAATTTGTCAATCCAGAGATTTGTAAACTTGGGCCATGGTTGACCGTATTCTATAATTATTACATGCCATTGTGTTAGAATGTACTTTATAATTGTTGCACCACAATATTGCCACAAGCCTTTTGGAGTTATGATAACCTAATTCCAGCGAGGGAGATTTTTCTCTTTTATTTTGTATTCTATAATATTTTATGGGTAGATTGATAATATTTTCATAGGTATGGTAGGTTGGTAACACTCACATTCACCACTGCACATAGTGAATGCCTTATTAAGCTTGGAAATAACATGGGGGCATTCCCAGTTCATTGTTATGGCAGTTGCTTCATCTTACCTTTAGACCATGACACACAGGAACAAAGTACTAGACTAAACTTCATTTCGTGTTAAGATCTAAATGACCTTAAATTTATTGCTATTTTATTTGAAACTTTGATTGTTAGATGTTTTTTTTTGCCATGTTTTATGTGCAGTTTTTATCTAATTTATAATAAGTGGTATTTTGTATCATTATTGGAATGGCCTTATGTTAAAAGCTCTGCACCCCAGAAACTGTTTCTGGTAGGCTGAAGACCCATTTTGGTGTTTCTAAAACTTCTGTCCTAAAAACTTCGAGAAACTGCTTGAGATCAGTGGGGAACTTCTATTACAGAAAATTCAGTAATGTTAGTGGCAGTTTCCAGGAGTTCCTTGCTGGAGAATTCAGTTGGAAGATACTCTTTAAGTTTCCAACAGTATTTACAGGTGTTCCTAAATAATTTTGTAGAGGTTTCATCCATTTTGGGTGGACAGTTCCCTGTTAGCTATTTTGTTCCTTAAGAAGTCTACAGCAAAGTCTTTTTTCATTTCTTGACCTAGCCATCCCTGTTTTTTATATTTCCATTTCTGAAGTTTCCAAGCTCCTAGTTTTGATGGTTACTGCAACAGAAGTCAATTTGTTTTGCTTTTTGGTTTTTTCTGTTCTTTTCTCCATTAAATGTAATGCAAAATTAGGAGCCTTGACGAATTGTTTATGGTTTTCTTATTGAGTTTCAACAATAACAACACATGCTTGTCATTTGTTTTTGATAAAATCATGTATCACAAGCACTTGTGTTTGCTATGTGATTTGGTAAGTGTTTATCATTGTTCATTAAAAAGGAGAAAAATAAATTAAATTCACACACGTTACAAAATAACTGATCTCTTTATATGCAGAAGCCATATACACCCAAAGTTCCAGCTTAGACATGGTTCGTTCCCTCTTACAACAGTATAATTGGGCTCAAGAGATCATCTTAACCCAAAATCCCAAACCCCCGATACAAATTAGCATGACATAAAACTGAATAATTAAATATAGTCACAACTAGAATTACCATAACAATAAGAACAAGAACAGATATGAAGCAACCAGGGCTCTTTAGCTAGGTCTGTTGGACTTATAACCATCAAAGTCTGTTCGTTGGGGCTGTGCCACATGTATGTGGAATAGGATTATGGATAGCTTCTCCCAGGGAAGCTGCCAAGCTCTTTGCTTATGAGCTTTGTGTCAATGTTTTTGCTTTGCTCCTCCAGAATCCTAATTCAAAACCTCAGATGCATAAGTCCATCATCATTGCTCTACACAGGTCCTTTACCAAAGTCTCCAGTGAAGCAAAATTATCCTCCAAAACTCTCACCTTCTCAGTTTGACAATACCCAGCATGACCTATGTCCTGAAAAATAATTAATTACTCAGTGGTCAAGATGTCCCAATATTTTTCTATATGATGCTTCTTCTCTCAATAAGAAAAATAGATTCTGCATGATAAATAGTGAAAAATTTGCTTCTGTCTATGCCATACTCTCCTATATCACCTTTGGTTTCATTTTCTATTGAGTCCTACCTCTCTCTAGACATGTTGACTTTTGCAGCATGCATTTCTAGAGGGAGGAGTTAAATCTCTGTCATGGCATGTCTAAAGCTAACTATTATAGTGACGATAATTGGCAGACTCTACTTGGCGAAAATTCGGCAGACCCAAAATTTGCGACTTGGCAAAGACTTGGAAAAACTTGGCAAAAAACTCAGCAACTTAAAAAACTATTTAAATTTCTTTAGCAACACATTTTTTTTTGTAAAATTCAATGACAAAATGTATCCAAAGAATCCATAAATGAGTACAAAAGTGTTTTCTATTAAATTTGATTCATTTGAATACAAATTGAATATAAAGTCGCATCATTATGCAGAATCCTGATACAATAGTTAGTTGGCAACTATTATAAATTCATAATGATTGCCTTTGAAATTCATTATCATAATTTATAACTTGCATATTACAACATTTTATATCTGCCTCTTCCTTGGTCTAGTGAAAACTTGGGGTGAGGATCTAATCCTTGCACTCTGTTGCAGCTCATCGCTCAACATTGAAGGCTGTGTTTGTGACTCCATCTCAACCAAATCATTGACCTCCTCAAATTTTTCCTCTATTTTTCTTGTGGAACGCTGAAGGTTGTATTGTATTTTATAATAAAAATGACATTTGAATCTTTGATAGTGATAGTATGACACTTCATCAATGATCAATGATATTATACTGATAGTATGATACTTTATCAATGATCAATGATATTATGATAGTGACAAAGGTAATTGTTTAAGTTGTCGATTCTAGTCTCCACTCCCAAACCCCCTCATTATAATCAAATTTCTTTTATGTGAAGAGATCCCAATATCTTGTGGGGGTTTAGGAGTTGAGACCCCAATGGGGTTGAGTGGCAATGCCCCTCATGGGGGTCTAGGGGCAATGCCCCTAGTGGGAACAAGGGGCAGTGCCCCTTGTGGGAGTTTGTGGGCAGCGCCCCTTGTGGGGGCTTGGGGGCAATGCCTTCAACAGGATTGAGAGGCGATGCCCCATGTAGGGTCCGAGGGCAACACCCTTGGCACATTCCCTATTGCGATATAGGTGTAAAGGAGTAGATTCTCTACCCTCAAGACGACGGGGTCCTAAGGTGCAAATAGTCCTCAATTAACTCAAAGATCAAAGCTTAGGTGACGGGATAAACAATAAAGAATGTACAATCTAATCAAATTAACACTAAGTTATAGATGATAAAAATATCGAAATCACTTAATTATAGGAGCAAATGAAAGAATTAAATTGTTTGATATATGGAAATGGAAAGCATAGAAACCAAAGATTATATCCTTAAGAGGATTAGCTCTTGGCCATGGATGTTAGCATGCCACATAGACGTTTGCGCACTACACTTTCATCTTTGGTAAAACAGATAGTAAAAATCTAGAATCCGAAATACCCAGCTTACTAAACCTGTTCATTTGCACACAAACAAAATGGAAAAAATGTTGGGGGCTGTTTAGGGGTTTTCCTTGGTCGAACCCCCGTTTCGGTCTTTCCACCTCCATGGATAGCCAGATAGGATCGAGAAAGATAAAATGCATAAAGCAAAGATGTGTGACAAAAACAAACCCCGCAAAGGAGGAGAACCCCTATCATGAATATAATAGACGTGTGATAGAAAGAAACCTTGCAAGGAGGAGAACCCATATCATGAATATGATTAAAAGAGATCAAATAGACAAGATAAAATAACAAGAGAGCATTACCAATAGCTTGTGGCTCCCCTCATGGATTGATAGACGTGACGAGCTTGTTAACAAGAGAAGCCTTGATTGTTGTGTGAGAGAGAAATTTTGCAAAGCTTCGCTTATGAAAGTGAGACAACATGAGAGAGCAAGAGAGATCCAAAAAGTTGTGAAAATGAGAGTGAAAATGGAGTTTTGTTAAGCTGCATGGGCAGGAGGAGCCGTTACACACGCATCCTTGCCACTACGACATGTGTAATGGGAAAGGAATGCAGAATATTCGCATTTGAATCTTGGGGATGCTAGCCCATTGCAGAGACGTCTATGCATTGCACAAGTGTTCGACCAAAACTTTGCAAGAATTAGACACTCAAGTTGTTAGTGCTTCATTGTTGTTGCCTATGAAGTCAGAATCATGAAATTTGGACTTATAGGTTTTTACCATAAATGAGGCCGACCTAAATGCGTAAGTGTGAAATTGCCATAGGGCACAATTTTACAACACTACATTTTTTCCTCACTTTAGTGAGCTGATTTTTCCCAAAAATCAACTACACTAAAGTAGCTAAGAAGCCATAAATGTTAATTTTGAAATTTTGATGATTTTTGCAAAAAAGATACTGTAGAGGCCGCAGAGGTCGAGTAGGCGGATATTGACAATGCCCCCAACATTCGAGCTCAGCAAAAAACTATAACATCTGACGTGAAATTTGTTTTTGCAAAACTCAAAAACTGGTCATTTTAAAATTGGAAGAAACTACCACAGTGAGAAGAATGCTTAAGAAAATTTTCAGTAAATCGGAAGAAAAATTTGATGAAGTGAGTATATGCCCCCTCCTGTTTTTGACCCTAGCAAGGTGGGTGAAAATAGGAAGGTGGGAAAGGGAAATTTCGTTGTGAAAAATGGGAAAAAATTTGCCTATATACGACCTGTGTGGGCCCATGGAAGGTCATTTTCACTATTTACTGCGAGGATTTTGTTGAATTTTCGAGAGAGTTTTCAGCAAAAAGCCTCGTAGACGACATTTATGGCTTCCTAGGATCGAGCAGTTGCGGACCATTGTGGAGAGGGGCAAGCCACTTGATGAGGTATGAGGAAAAATTTCCCCTACTTTGTCATTTTTTGATGATTTTTAGCCTTAGAAGAATCACGAGCATAACAGGCGTCTTGTCGGCACAATGAAGTCCGACGGTCGCCCTGTTGTCCAACTGGTGTGTCAAAGTCCGTCAGCCATGCTGGCATCTGTCCTGCATGCTGTTGTTGGACAATAAGATTTGGAATGCTAGCGTGCCGTGCAAATGTCTGCACGACGCACTATTGTCTCATAGATAAACTTAGAAATCTTTTGGTTAAGCAGAATAAAGATAGTATAGGGTAGAGGTGGATTTTCTTGACATAGTGTTTTTGTTTTTGTAGGACTTGCCCAAGATTTGTGAGCACAACGACAAAACTGTATTATAGTTGCTGAGGAGTTATTGCGCATAGATCTCCGCAGACAAGTACTCTGCTATAGCAAGTCAGGTTATGGTGGGTGTACACTGTAGTGTTCCACCACTTTGCTGATTTGTTTTTTACTAAGTTCTGTAGGTCTGATTTTTGTTTGGCTTTGTATTTCTTCTTTTCTTGTTTTTGAGTTTTGTTGATGTGTTTTTTGTGACCCCACCAAACAGTAGAATAAAGTCTCCAACGACTACTCTATTCTCTCTTGATCAAAGTATCCGACATGCTAAGATTGCAAGAAAGTTCATGCATTCAACTCCAAGGTTCCTTTTATGCGGTGGAATAGATTCAGTTGATTCGTTGTGATTTGTTGGTATCATGAGGGGACTTACGTAATTATTTGACAGCAGACAATAGACAATAGACAAAAGGGGATTTTCATGTGGTTCGAGAGATTTGTCGATGAAGTGCAAGTTTCCTAATACTAACCAGAAAAGTGTGGAATTGAATAGCTGCAGGGATTAGAAAATCTATGTTCTAACCTAAGTGCGGGATGTGGAGATCAACTTCAACAAACTTTAATTAGACTTCGCTTTGCCTTGCTTCAGACAGCTTCCACGGAGTCGGTGCAATCTTCAAGTGAATGGCTAAAAGTATTCAAATTATAACTCAACATAAGGACACCATCACAACAATGCATGACAACATGTGAATCATAATTGAAGTTAGGTTCAAAAAATTCTAGTTGACCATGCAAGGCAAACCCACCATCAGTAAGCTTGCTACTGGTATGGATTAGACAAAGCTCGCTTAGATCAAACACCACATTCCACAACTATCTACATACATGAAATAAAATTTACTCTATTTTAAGTTCTACTTTAAAATGCTAAGTGATTCGAAAGGACGAAAAAGCCTTGCTAGCTACTCACAACAAAAGATGAAATCACCATCAATGAAAACTCTTTTTATTATGAGTGTTCACAACAACTTCTTACAAAGCATTCAATGAGAAAGCTTTCCTTCCTCTTCAATCTATGCTATGCTATGAAACTATGCTAACTGTCTCTCTATGCTATGCTATCTCTCTGTATTCTAGTCTCTAATCTAATGATGCACAAATGAAGGGGGATGCTCCTTTTATAGCTGGCCAAGTCCAATGGACAACTCAGATTACAATAAGATAGATGGCCTAGATTGTGCCACCTCAGCCCTAAACAAGATTCACCCTAAAAACTGCCACAGAGAGGAGTGGGGTAATAAATGAGCCAAAAAGATTCCCACTCACACCTGAAACATCATGGGCAATTAATGCCCACCATCAGCTTCTAGAAGATCATCATCTAGAAGGGCGTTTCCATTCTCTTTCTCTTTGACTGCAAAGTCCACAAATCTGGCCAGCACTGCTTCAATTTCTTGAACTGGCATGGCATGCACGTTCTCATTCTGAAACTCCAAGACTGCAACTTCTTTTCTCTTGTTTGATGTTGATTCTTCTCCTTAGCTGTCATTCTATCTTGGGTTGTGCGAAGTATGCTAGAGAACATTTTTTGAATCACTGCTGGAGAAGGACTTCACACTTAGGAAGAATTCCTCTACTTTGTTCTTCAATCCATCCTGTTGTCATTCTTTAACTTTGAAGTGCTTGAGGATGATCTCTAATGCCTGGGCCTTCATTATTTCTCCACCCTGATCTTGAAGGATTTTCTTGTCTTGGACTCGATCATTTCTTCCTTGTCACCTGCCTCACCTGAGTTGGGCATATTTAGATTCTTGTGGAGGAATTTCAATCCTTAGCTGTTTCCTCCAACATCTCCCTTCATGGTTTGGGCGCAAATGAGACATCATGGAGGAGCTTCAAACATGTAACTTTTCCTTTTCCAAGGTTGTAATATTGTTCTAGAGTACTTGCTCCATCACGTCAAGTCATCATGCTTTGGCCTCGTTGTTCATCCTGCAAAACAAATAAAAAGAATAACATCAAAACACTTTACAATATAAATTCTCTTTACTTACTTGATCTCCATGTTTTGATTTCCAAGGTTTGAAACTTTGCCTCCATAACTTTTCATCATGGGCTCATTTAACATCAGTGTGCTAGGGTGCATTTCATCTTGATGTTTTCGTCCTCACGCCTTAGAAAAGCTTCTCACCTTGAGGGCGCATTTAGAAGGCTCATGCTTCATTACCTTAGAAAATTTTCATATCTTCATCAATTACCCCCTAGGGTGCATCTGGAGATTTGAGCTTTCATTTTCATTCCTTAGAAAAAATTTCACCCATCTTATACCCCTTGGGCGTATTTTGCTTTTTGTGTACCTTGAAACTGTTCCTTAGAAACTTTTATCCAACTTGAGCCTTAGGAAATTTTATCTCCCCTTAGAAAATTTTATCCATCATAAGCCAAGTGTCCATTTTGAAATCACAAGCCAATGTGTAATTCATTCAAAATTTATTTCCCCTAGAAAATATTCAAGACCCCCTTGACTTTTAAAATATCTCCCCTTAGAAAAATATTTCCCAACCTTATTTATTCATGGGCGCACATGAAGGGGTTCATTTAATTTTTTTTACCCTTGAAAAATATTTTTCACTTATGTTTATTTTATCCTCTCTAGCCTTGGGCGCATTTCACCCCTTGAGCTTTCATTTCTCAATCACTTAGAATTTTCTTTACTCCTCTCCACAAGCTAGGCACATTTTGAGGGTGGTGATGCCAAGTTCAATGCCTTAGAAACTTTTTATACCACCTTATACTTGATGGGCGCATTTTAGGGGGGCCTACTGCCATTTTCAAACACTTAGACAATTTTCTTACTCCTCTTTGCTTGAGGGCGCATTTGAAGGTGGCTGCTTCCATTTTCAAGACTTAGACATTTTTTCAAACCACCTTGCTAAGATGGGCACATTTAGGGGGTGATGGTTCCATTTTCAACGCCTTAGACAAACTTCAAGCCAACATCTCCATGATGGGCGCATTTGCTAGGGTCTCTGGCAACCTTTAACTTAGAAAAAATTCTTTCCAACTTGCTTCATCTCTCTAGGCGCATTTGAGGTCTCCTGCTTCCATCTTGATGCCTTAGAAATTTTCAAACACCTAACGCTTTCCTTGGGCGCATTTTGGGGTTGCTCTTGCCATTTTGCCATGACTTAGAATTTTTTTTTCACTCACCTGCTTAGAGCTTGGGCACATTTTGAGGGTAGAGCTTCCACTTACAAACACTTAGAAAATTTTTGGTTGTCTTCCCACACTTTGGGCGCATTTCAAGGGGTCAGCTGCCAGCTGAGGGCGTATTTTACTAATACTTGGAAATTTTCTAGTTCCTCCTCTTCTAGGGTGCAAATGGGAGGGTGTTAGACAACTTTTTCCTTAGAAACTTTTCACTTACCTATCCAAGTTGGGCGCATTTCAAGGGGTCTTCTGCCAATTTGACTTTGCCTTGGGCATTTTTTTTGCATCTGGGGTGCTAGGTAAACTTCTGATGGTGGCTTTTGAACCCTTAGCTAACTTTGACTGGCTTGCCCTGGCTTTCTATTTTTAGCAACTGCTTGATTTCCAGACCTCTGCAACTCTGCTTGACTTGAAATTTGCTCCACGTGATCCTCATGACCTAACCGTCCTGTTCACACTTGCCTTTCGTGCTCTATTACTGGGTTCTTCATTTTAGCCCCCTGAACCGGCCAAAATATGTGTGGGTTCTGCTTCTGGTTTGGTTCTTCTCTGGGTTTGCCTGGGTTCTCCATTTTCCACCTGAGTTCTCTGTGAAGAGAACTTGAGTGGAAAATGGAGAACCCTGGCCAAACTCGGGGAGAACCCAGAAGAACCCAGGCGGACCCACGTCATCTAGCCTAGAAAAAGGAAAAAACTCAACTTAAAAACAAAAAATAAAACCCCAAAAAGTGCCCAAATTGCCTTATATTGACTTGGCCGACCAAATGAGGCTCATTTTGCAAACTCAAAAGAGCAAAAACACCATTTTTTTGCCTCCAAGCTAAAAAATTATGAATATGATTACAGATTATATGGCATTATGGCGTATTTACATTTACATTTTTGCAAATTATGAATATGATTACAGATTATATGAGGTATTACCGTATGGCGTATTTCATTGTTTCAATATTCTATGGCATTATGGCATTATGATCATATGATTATAATTTTGAGCATGCTTATGAGTCTATGGCATTATCATTATGTTTATAAATTTATAATTTAATAATATATATATATATATAGTACGGTCGTACTAGTACCCGTACCCTAGGAAAAAAATTTGCCAAACCGGTGAACCCGAACCCAAACCCACATTTGAATCCGTATCCGAACCGGCAACTTAGCTTTCATGCTGACTTGCTATTTTTAGCCCTGTTTTGGAGGTGACTTACTATAAATAGTAAGTACTCAGATTGTGCTCAAATTTCACCAATGGATTGCTTGAAGGATGTTGATCGCAATGGGATACATTCGTTTTCAGAGATTTTGGCGTTTTACCCCTCATTTTAGTTACCGAAGTTGGAAACCCTAATCTATTTTGCATGTGCCTCAAATGACCTCCATTTGACCCCATTTCTGTTGCATGTTGCTCTGTTTGTGAAACTGAAGTGTTGGGGAGCTGCTGGAATGAACCTGCTAAAAATAGTAAATCCCTGAAAAAATGATCATCCACTTGCTGGCGTGTTTGCATGTCATATTGCCCGGGAGATCTCAAAAAACCCAGAAAAACCCAGAAAATTGGTCTGCATGCGAGCATTTGCCAAAAATAGTAAGTGTTCAAAAGGTGATCCACTTGACTTGCATGTTACATCATCGCAAAGCTCTCAGAAAACCCATAAAGAATATCTAGACATGCATTGAAAAATCATACATGCAAACCCTAAAAATTGCCCTTGAAGCCAGAACTGCCAAAAAGTCATCATCTCGATTTGCATGTTATACCATCGCGAAGCTCTTGAGAAACCCAAAAAGATTCTCTAGACATGCATTGATAAAGCACACATGCAAACCCTAAAAATGGCTCCTGGAGCCAGAATTGCTAAAAATAGAAAGTTTTTAGAATTCGCTCAAATTTTAACAGGAACTTGTCTGAAGCCTCCTGATCGCAATGCCAAGCTCATATCTCAATTTTCCAACTCAATTTGACCTCAAAGTAGCCTAAAGAATACAAACCCTAATTTTACAGACTTAGCCAAAATTTCAACCTAGGCTCAAAGACGGGCGCATCCTCGGAAAGACAGATGGAACAAAGAGAGACAACAGGAAAACCAACCAAAACTAAATCCAAAAGACCCAAACGGAGCAAAAATTAGGGGGTCCCCATTTTGAATGGGTGATGTGTGAAAAGGTCACAACAAGTTTGTTTGCCAATAATGCTAAAAAAGTACCAACAAGCATATACATTTTGGATGGATTAGACATATACCTTGAAATAAGAGAAATTGAATATGCATTTTGTGTGAGTTACAAACATTAAACTTCCAACAATACTTATATAAGTTGTCTCATCGTCTTTTTTAGCTCCATTTTCTCTACATAACACAACTCCATGAGCAATTGCAATTGAGATTGGTTTACATTCAACCATGCTTAATTTCTTAACATATTCTTTGCATACTTTGTTTGACAAATGAAGATTTCAGTCTCACTTTGATGAACTTCCATTCCTAGGAAATATTGCATGAGACCAAAATGTTTTATTTCAAATTCATTCATCATAGAAATTTTGAATTCATACTTCATCTTAGAACTACTGCCCATATTCAACAAATCATCAACATACAAACTTACAATAAGGATACCATTACCTTTTTGTTTGTAGTATAGGGTGGCATTACTCTTGTTTCTCATAAAGCCATTTGTTGAAAATATCCATCGAGACATACCACTCTCTTGGTGCTTGCTTGAGGCCATACAAAACCTTCTTCAAGTTGTACACTTGGTATTCTCTACCTTATGCATCAAATTCTTGTGATTGTTGTACATATACTTCCTCCTTTAAATATCCATTTAGGAAGGCACTTTTTGCATCCATGTGATGTATGCTCCATTTAGTTTGAGCTGGTAGTGAAATCACCATTTTAATAGTCTTTTGTCTTGTCACTAGTGCAAATATTTTTACATAATTTATGCCATATCTTTGAATGAAGCCTTTAACAACTAGTGCCTTGTTTCTTTCAATCAATCATCACTCTTGTACTTAGTCTTGTAGATCCATTTAGTACCAATACATTTCTTGTCATGTGGAAATTCTAAAAGCTCCCAAATATCATTCTTATGAATTGAGTTCATTTCTTCTTGCATTGCTTGCAGCTAAACATTATTAATACATGCATCTTCAAAACATGATGGTTCAAAATCAACTTGTGAAAGTAAAGAAAATTTACTGCCTCACATCTTATATTTTCTTCATGTGCTTTATATGATTGACTTCTTGTAAGCATTTTGTTAAAATTTGCATCCAATATTTGACTTGGAAGATGAGATGAAAAAATGCTCTTATCTTTCTTAATTATAGAATTAGATGAGGTGCTGCTTGATGGACTTGTAAAATTTGAAACAGAAATATTAGTGGACTGGTCGTTGGTATATCATCAACAACACCATCATTACAATCAGATTTTTTTTTTGTATTAAAGATAGTAAAAAAACAAAATTACAATCTGTCTGATATACCATACCACCAAGTAGTTACATTTAGGCTATATATCAACCTAAACTAGCTTAGTACATACAGTATTAATATAGGATAGTATACTTAGTGAAACTTTTAAACATCAGGGGTTCCTGAGATTACAAATGTTTCATCTTTACAGGAGCAGATCAAGATATATGATGCAGGAGTATCCCGGGCAAACCAGCTATCCGCATCACCCCAAAACAACTCGGTTTGATTTTCTTCTGTTTTGGTCTGATTTCAGTTTCATGTTGCATTTTGGAGTTTGACGTTAGCTTTCAGAGTCCAATTCAAATGCAATTTAGGTGGTCGATTTAATGGATTTTGATAGACATTATTGTCACTCATTGACAAAATGTCACATCTCAATTTTTAATTCCAACCAGAATTTTATTTGTTTGATTATGGTTATAAATTTATTCAGTTCATTGGATGAATTCTTCATGAGTTTGAATGCCAAAAGAATCAAAGCCGACATATGGTTCTTGTCAATTGTTTAAAAATCAAATATCTTTTATCAATCGGTTTCCAGAGATTATTTAGCATTGGAAAATACAAAGCCAAATGAACTCACGCAGCCAAGGGAGAAGTTGAGGGATCACCGTGGATTGAAGATGGAAGATTAACCAAATTGAAAATGAGATGCCATAGAAAATAAAAAAACTAATTGCAGACTTAAAATAAAATAAAAAAAGATAAGGAGGCGTGGAGACAAGGGGGAGCTGCTGTGCCATGTTTCTTTGGTAACATTTAAATGTGCAAACAGCAATAAAAGAAACGGAGGGCTGCACTGGAGGAGAAGAGGGGCTGTTGCACCCATTTCAATAACAATACAAATTGCAAACAACAGAAAAAGGAAAGAAGGGGGCTGCGCCGATAATAAATGGGAGATATCAGATTTTATGAGACTTTAAAAATGATGCAAAGTCAAAAGAAATCAGGGGCAGTGTGTGGGATTGGAGATTGTAGAGAGAAAAAAAACAGCAGGTGGTAGGCAGTGTGAGTTTGGAGGCATCGTGAAGGTTAAATTGGCAGAGGGTTGGGGCACCAAAAGTTGTAGAACACAGAGAGTCCCAAAATGATACATAGAAGGCTACAATAGTCATGAAGATTAATAATTTCACAAATTATTAATGATGAAAGGAAGCGTGAGCCAATAGAGGCATGGCAGAAAGATAATTATGGCAGCTTGGGGCAAAAAATTGGAGTTTCACAGTGAAATAAAAGTGCAGATACAAAGAACTGAATGCTATGCAGGGTATGCAATTTGGAGTTAAACATTGAGGGAACAGTTTAGAAAGGTATAAGCGCAGAGTTGGAATGTATAAACAACAAAGACCAATGAAATCAAATGAGTTTGCAGACAATTGTATTTTTATTTAAATAAATTGAGTTTTCTTACATTTTTATTGCAAACTTTTAAATTGTTTCCATTAACAACTGAAATTGTCAACAATCGTTTTAATTGGCAATGAAAAGTGTGATAAGTTGAAAGTTTGAAATTGGGGAAACACTACTTGTGTCTTGTTTGAAGTTATTTTGATTTTTGCATGTTGAAGGAGAGAGTGTAAATTGTCGTCTGCGTAAATATATAACCAATAGTTACAGCTGAGCATAGCTATACAAAAAGGAGGTGGACATAACATATTTACAGGTTCCTTCTTTGACTGCGCTCTTCTAACTCCATCCAATTTGGATCAGCCTCAAAAAGATCCTCATTGGATCTCCCCTCCTCTATTACAGGATTGTTGCCCTCATTTACATGTAGCCTGACTCTGTGCACTTCGTTTTCTTTCTTTTGTTGACCAACAGATGTAGCTTCATTGAAGATCTTTTGGAACTCGCCTAGAGCTTTTAAAAATGTTATAGAGTCTTCATTCCTGTAGTGCCAAGTGTGACCATATTTGATTTCCTCTTTATTGACACGAACTGTACTGTAACCTAAAATTTTCATGAATTTGAACATTGACAGCTCCATGGTAATTGTTACTTGCATAGCAACACTGATCGATGTGAATCTTTTTGAAGACTCAGTAAGGGTTCTCCTACACCCATTAAACTTATCCTCATTTCTTGCCTTCCAAATGTGCCAAAGAATTTCAGTTGATAAACAAAACCAGAAAAATGAAACTTCTTTTTCTGATTTAATGTCAATTTCTATTAAATTTTTTTTCCAATTGACTTTACCATTTTTACCCCATGTTAATTGATCATTACAAAAAAATTTCCAGATTTCATTTGCATAGAAACAATCAAAGAAAATATGATCAATAGTTTCAGGAACTCTACAAATATTACATATATCAATATCATTATGGTTCATCTTAAATGGAACTCTTTGCAGCAGAATAAGCCACCTGAAGCGTGCTTTTTTGGAATCAACAATGTTAGACCAGGTAAACTTCAGAATTTTTTGCCAAACTTTGCCTTCAAGACACACTTTATAGGTTTTGTTCAGATGCTCAATTAAGGTGGCAGAGTTGGTGAGGTCTTTATAGATTATCTTAGCTTTTAAGTCAGGCAAGGTGATGTTGCCTTGCCACTTGAAGTCAAGGAGTAAATCAGGATTAGGATTCCAATTGGTAGGGAATTGGACATTATTATAGGCTTCTTTTAAAATCGAATAGGTTCTTAGATTTGAAGGAGGATCAAATTCCTCTCTCAATGAGTCCCACTCTTTAAGTTGCTTATTGTGCATGATATTATCAAAGGTTTGAATTCCAAATTGAGCCCACTTTTTTGCAGAGCACCCTTGAAGGAGTGCAAGAGGCTTGCCCTTATGTTCCAAGTTCCACCAAATGGAACTATTAGGATGAATTAAATTGCCATTGTTATCCTTTAGTTGAGGATTTTCAAAGTTAGCTTTGATTAGCTCCTAGGCCTTCCAAATGCTTTTGGACACCTTTGAACCAGCAGGGGCTATTGGGTACTTGGAAAAGAGCAAGTCATTGATTGGTAACAGCTTCCATGATTTTGCATGCTTAGGCACAACCAACCGAATGTTGTTCCTTACCAATACTTTCCAGGCCTCGTCTGTAGAAACCCTAGTTTCCCCCTGATACTGATTCTGACTGTGTTTTTAGGTTTTTCTGACGTTTTTGGTTTTTTTGCAAATTTTTGAGTTTTGATGCAATAAATGAACAGTACGGCTTTTCTAGAAATTAATATTAAATTCAATAAAATTGCTAGATCTTCAATATGCATAGAAAATACAATGTAGAAGGAAGGCGCTTCTTTATTTTGCTCAACTGGTAACAATACAACATGACTTTGAAGCATGCAATAAAGAATAACAATTTTTATTATGAAAAAAACCTGGTAAACAGCTTGCTGGTAATCTGCTATAGAAGGTACGGCTGATGCAAGATAAAGCTTTCTCCTCTCTGCAACAGTCTCAAATGGCTCTCAGTATCCAAGCGCCCACACAGGTGAAGACTGGCAACTCTGGAGATAGGCGTTTTCCTTCAAGAACAAACACGCCTTTATGAAAAGTACGGCCCAGGTACAGTGAAGGTACGGACTGCTGACAGCAGCAAATAAGGTTTGTACGGCCTCCCTCTGATGTCTCTGAATGATGAGAATATGTGCGCCCAGGTAAATAGATGCCTTCTGGATGATAGAAATGTGCTGAAGCTCTGTAAATGAAATACTCTGAAGATCAATGATTTCCTCTGAGTGAGAAAACCTCTGCTGGCAATAGATCAAGTGATATTTCACACTCTCTGAATTGCTTTCCGCTGGAGATGGCTCGTTCTCCAAGGAATTCGAGTTCAAACCCTAAGGTTCTATGCTCAGATCAATTTGATCAGTTTCTCAAAATCCAATAATCACATAATGCTCAAAAACCAAGGCAAATCCACTCTTATGCTGAAAAGTGCGATTTCCTTAAGAATAGGGTTTTGATAAAATATTCACATTTTAATCTTTTAATAATTCAATAGTCTCTGCTGAATATTTTAATATAAATCAAATGTCAATTTTGGCCCCTTCAATGATGGCGCACCCCTCAAGACAAATCACTTAAGTTATAATTTAAAATTATAACTTTATATTATAATCATTAATTAATTAATATTTAATCAATGCAATTAAATATTAATATTTCTCCCGTTACTCATCCGATTCCTGTTCCGTCTGAAGCTGACGAACTCTGAAGTGATTCCGAATACTGCCAAAGCCATACTGCTAAAAATAGCAGGGGTCCCACACTGCCTGCCAGGAACTGCTAAAAATAGCAATTCTGCAAAAAGTCTCCGATTGAGCCAAAACGAAAGACTACTGATCAAACTCTGCTAACTGAAGCTGAGCCAAGCTCCGAAGTGACCCTCTATCCAGTCTATCGGCCTACGAGGGTCATGTGATAGGCCAATCCTGTACTCCGAGAGATGTCACTGAGAAGGGGACATGACATCGTCCCCTTGCAATGCTTTAATAATCCATTTGGTTGCTAGTGCAGTACCATATTTTTTTGATCTTTTAAGCCTATCCCTCCTTGCACTTTGTCCAAGCAGCACCATTCCCATTTAGCGGAGTGCTTCTTCCTTTTCCCTTTTCCATCAGACCATAGGAAGTTCCTAATCTTCTTTTGAATCTCCTCAACCTGGTAGCTATTAAAGAACCAAATAGATGCAAAGTATATAGTATAGGAGGACAAGATTTTTTGGCAAATTTGGATTCTACCCCCAATGGAGAGAAACTATTTGTTCTAGCCATCAATCTTTTTTTAAACTTTTGCCTTGATCAATTGCCACATCTCCTTTAAGTTTGGGCTGATAGCAAAGGGAATCCCCAAATACCTGACTTGCTTGTGGGGACATCCCCACTAGGAGTCAAACATCTTTAGCCACTCAGGGGGGATTTTGTCCATCCCGACATGATGGATTTTGCACTTGATATCCTTGCATCAGAGGCTAGCTTTTGCCTTAGGCTGTTTAAGCTTCCTTCCTCTAGTTCCACAAAAAATGCAGTATCATCTGCAAATTGTATGTTGAGAAGTTCATTATTATCCGAAAGTGATAAGCCCTTGACCTTGGGGGAGATGCTAGATACTCTCAGTAGATAGTGTGTCATGTCCCTGAAAACGTAACATAATGAGCATTGGAATAAGTAAATAAGATAAAAATAAAATACATATTAAAATTTTAGACATTAGTAATTTAATTATGATTATCACAAGGTAATATTATAATTAAATCACCAAATATAATATCGTAAATAATAACAAATATATTCTAAAAAAAACATATAAAATAAAATATAGAAATACTAAACATCATTACAATTATAATAATATTATCTAAAAATAACATTATGATTATAAAATAGAATAGATAATATTATGGGGTGACTATAATAAGATAACCATTAGATTGGCCAAAGGCCCAAAGTAATAAGACACAAATTATTGACATCGAAGGATTAAGGGATAATCAAGCAAATGAAGGGAAAAGACAAAGGTCAACACCAGTTCTCGATAAATTACAAACAAAAGACGCGATGATTAGAAGAGGCGACTAAGAGACACGAGGGTGTGACATGGCTCTCACTTCATAGCCGCCCAAAGAAGATAAGTGAGGGGTCTTCTCATCATTCCAAGAGGGAGGAAGAATGGCAATAAGATCTTCGAGATCATTGGCTATTAATTATCCACTAATAGGGTTGAACACGAGATTGCCAGCAAGTTCGATGGACAGAGTTAATCAATTGGCTTATTGGTGGAAGCGTCAAGACTCTCAATCATAGTGGATAAAAAAAATAGTTATATGGTGCTTGTTTGTAGATGGTTCGACAATATACAATCTTGATGTAGTGTGGAGATCATTCCCCTTGACTACGTTATAGTATTTTGTGGCTTGGCATCGCAACCAAGATACAGAGTTATCTTAAGTTGAACGTTTGATATTCTTGTTGATATGAGTGGCTAAGGGAGGATTGTATCAACCTTGGTGCTGACTGTGGTGACATCCCAATATCGGGCCTAAGATATCTCCGAGCATTTCATGTTGGTTGATTCACACATATCATGTCATCAAGCGCTATTAGCACCAACTCTAGGAATTGACAAGTTGAAAACAAGTTCGATCCAAGGGTGCAACCCCTTTTCTCCTCTTTAAGGTTGTTGACAGGATTGGACATCTTTACATATAGAATTGAGGGCCAAACATAGGATGGTCCAAAAGGGGACATTACATAGTGAATTACATTAGATGCAATGACAAACAAGGCTGGGGCCAGGGGACATCCTTGCTTGTTAGATCTTTCTAGTTTGAACTCTTCACAGAGGGCTCCATTGACCTCCACTTGTGCAATGGCATCTTTCAGGAGTGTATCAACCATATTGTAGATGGTGTTGGGAAATCCAAATGCCTCAAGAACTGTCCTTAGGAAGGTCCACTCCACTCTATCATATGCCTTCTCAAAGTCTAGCAGGAGCATGGCTGAATTTTGCTTGGATTGATTGGTCCATTCCATAGCCTCCCTGTAATCATGTTTTCCAATATATATCTCCCTTTGATAAAACCTGTTTGTGTATTGTTTATGAACTTTGGTAGGATATTGGTTAACCTCCTAGCAATTACTTTTGTCAATATTTTATAGGAGACATTCAAAAGTGTGATTGGTTTCCAATTTTTTATGATGGTTTTGTCCCCTTCTTTGGGCAGAAGCTTAATGAGACCTTTATCTATGCTCTTTCCCAATGATTCCTTATTCAGGGCCTCTGTATAAACTTTAAGCAAGTCATCATAGATCTAGTCATAATGTTTTGTAGAATTCCACAGGTAACCCATCTACTCTGGGGGATTTATCATTGTTCATGGAGTTTATGGCTTCCAGGATTTCCTCTTTGGAGATACTATCAGACAGTTTGATTTTATCTTCTTTAGAATTTTTTTGGGGGATCATTTGTTTGATGAGTTCCCTAGCCTGAAGACATTCTTCATTGTTTCCTTCAAAGGTAAATAGGCTCTTGTAAAAGAGAAAGAATTGTTCAAGGATTGCCTCTTGATCTGAGTGCAGGGATCCTTCATGCTAGATCCGATCTATTTGTTCTTTCAATCCCTTTTTCTTGATGTATCCATGTCATGTCCCCTTCTCAGTGACATCTCTCAGACGACTGGATTGGCCTATCATACGACCCTCGTAGGCCGATGGACTGGATAGAGGGTCACTTCGGAGCTTGGCTCAACTTCAGTCAGCAGGGATTGATTAGTTGTCTTTCGTTCTGGCTCAATCAGAGACATTTTGCAGAATTGCTATTTTTAGCAGTTCTTGGCAGGCAGTGTGGGACCACTGCTATTTTTAGCAGTCGGCTGTGGCGGCATCAGGATTCACTCCAGAGTCTGTCAGCATCAGACGGATCAGTAATCGGGTTAGAAACAAGTGAGATATTAATATTTGATCGTATTGATTAAATATTAATTAATTAACGTTTATAATATAAAGTTATAATTTAATATTATAACTTAAGTGAATTCCTTGAGGGGTGCGCCATCATGAAGGAAGGGGCCAGTTTGATATTTTAATTAATAATTAAATATTCAGTGGAGAACTATGGAGAAGTGAAAATATTAAAAGATGAATATTTCATTAAAACCCTATTTTCAAGGGAATCGCACTTTTCAGTGTATTTGAGGGTTTGCCTTGGGAATTGAGCCCATTATGTGATTATTGAGTTTTGAATGGGAATTGAGCCCATTATGTGATTATTGAGTTTTGAAAACTGATCAATTTTGGTCTGAGCCTGAGACTTAGGGTTTCATGTTCGTTTGCCTTGGGGAACGAGCCATCTCCAACGGAAAGCAATTCAGAGAGTGTGGAATACCACTTGATTTATTGCCACAGAGGTTTTCTTACTCAGAGAAAACTACAGAGCTTCAGAGTTTACTATTAGTCAGAGGTTTCCTTCAGTATTTGTTTCCAGAGATCAGTCATTGGCTGGGGCGCACCATATTCAAAGTCTTAGACATCAACTTTGAGGAGGCCGTACAAATTAAAAGACTGTTTCTGCCAGGCCGTACTTCTGACAGGGCCGTACCATTGTCCCTGGGCCGTACTCTTCAAATTAAAATAAACGCCTTCATTTGAGATCTCCAGTTTGCTTCAAAGTGGGCGCCAATACCATTTGATCCATTTGTGCATGCCAGAAGGAGGGAAAGAGACCATATTTATTTCTGCCGTACTGATTTGTACCTTCAGCCGTACCAGCAAATCAGGTTCTTTTCATAATAAAAATTCATTATTTGTCTTGCATGTTGTCAGATCATTTGTATATGAAGATCATTTGATGAATAAAGGAAACGCCTTTAGTTCTTATTGTATTCCTTGAGTAAATTGCAGATTTAGAATTTCTATTGAATTTATTATAAATTTCTGTCAAAGCCGTACTGTTCATAAATGCATTGAAAAATCCAAAATTACAAAAAAACCACAAAACTTCAGAAAAACGTCAGAAAACTAAAAATATCAATCAGAGCAGTGTTAGAGGGAAACCTAGGGTTTCTACAGTGGTATCAGAGCTTGATTCTGCCATCCTAGGGTTTGGCCATCACATGCAACCTGAGGAAATTGACACATTCAGGTACTACACTCGCAGACGGCCTTGCTTGAAAGGCAACGCAGTTTGAGCAGGCAGCCGGAAATCATGGCTGACAGGAATGATAGGGCTGAGAGAACAGATATACCTCGGACAGATGTCCCTCATAACAACCGAGATCAGGATGATGCTGAGGTCTTACTCACACTCAGAGATCTTCGTGCAGGACAACGTCGATCTGACGATGTATTACAGCAGGTGCACAGGCACTGCGAGAGATTAGGGACTTCGAGGAGACCGTCACCACATCGTGACGATGCCAGGAGTGATCTTTGGAGTCACGGAGAGCACCTAGGACAGTGTCACGGACAGCTGATAGGCCTACAAGGCCTACGTTCACGAGACAGGAGCCCGATGAGGCTATGCCAGAGGAGGATCGGGATGATTTGTTTGCTGATAACCTTATGGCAGCAAACGAGGAGTGGGAGTTGATACCTCCTGCAGTCAGAGAACGGATCACTTTTGACCGTTTTATCACACAGAGGCGTGAACACAATAGGGCTCGTCAGGATTGGAGACCCCGACAGCAGAATAATGACCTCAAACATGCAACTAACAGGTTGAATCTGGTAATGTTTGATGGCAGTGGGAAGATGACAGCCCAAGCTTGGATTAGCAAGCTTGATACATTCCTTACCTTGCGTCCGATGGCTGAGAGAGACGCTATCCGTTACGCTACACTGCACCTCGAGGGAGTAGCTTATGACTGGTGGCATCACGGTATGGTGACGCTACATCATGATAGGATCACTTCATATCAGGAGTTCGTAGACAGGCTGGTTGAGAGATTTGATAGGAAGGATCCGGAGACTTACTTCAGAGATTTGGCACAGTTGAGGCAGAGTGGCAATCTCGAGACATACATCAGCGACTTTCAGAGACTTTCCGTCATGGTTCCGAGCATATCTGAGAGGCGGTTGGTAGTTCTCTTTATGGAGGGTTTGTCAGAACCACTTAAAGGCTGGATAAAAGCCTTTGACCCTCCATCATTACAGGAGGCGATGAGGAAGGCACGTAACATGGAGTTCGCAGCCCCGGCAAATAAATTTAACTCCAGAGGTTCTTCATCGTTCCGAGACAACAAAGGGTTTAATAAAAACAATGACAAATCTGATTATAACAAAAACAAATCAGATTATAGAAACGATTCGAAGGGTAAATCAGCCTTCCCACCCTTGGATCGTGAGGCCCTGAATGACCTTCGCAGGAAAAAGTTATGCTTTTACTGCAAGGGACCGTATGATGCCAATCACGATTGCCCTCTAAGACCTAAGGGCAAGGCGAATCGTGTTATGTGGGCATACTATGAAGACTCCGAATCAGAAAATTCAGAGCAGCCTGAGCATTCAGATGAGTCAGAGACAGAGACTCCAGAGCATAGAGTGGAGGTAGAGCCCGAGCTTCAGATACAGGAGGGCAGATTGTCTAGCATTCAGCAGGAGGGTTCTTTCCGGCTCCGTGGTGTATTAGCAGGTCAGAGGGTCATTACCCTATTGGATACAGGAGCTACACATAATTTTATTGATGCTAGGTTCGTTGAGAAACGAGGGCTTATCACAGAGGAGTTTGAGGGCATCAGAGTCAAAGTGGCGGATGGGTACACTTTGAGATGCGAACGCATGATTAGAGATCTTCCATTACGCTTGAACAACTATGAGTTCAAGGCAGATTACTATGTTGTCAATATGGGAGACATCGATTTAGTATTGGGAATGAAGTGGTTGCACTCACTGGAGGAGGTCACACTTCGTCTCAAGGATATGGAAATACGTTTTGAGGTCGACGGGAAGACTCACATTCTTAAGGCAATACGGGACAGCGACCTTAAAACAATTTCCTTTCGCCGAATGGAGCGGCTCATGCGTCATGACATGGTAGAGTGGGCTGCCGAGTGTCATTTAGCACCTTTACAGGAGGGACAGCAAAAGACAGAGTATCATCCGGACATTCAGAAGATCAGAGTCAAGCATGATAAGGTGTTCAGTGATATTCCGCCAGGTAGACCTCCAGATAGAGGGATAGAGCATATTATTGAGCTCGAGGAGGGTGCAAAACCCATCATGATAACTCCTTACAGACATCCGAAAAGATTGAAGGATGAGATTGAGGAGACCATAAAGGAGTTATTGGCTATGGGTCACATTAGACCTAGTAAGTCGCCGTTCGCTTCTTCTGTTGTATTGGTGAAGAAGAAGGATGGAACGTTGCGCATGTGCATTGATTACAGGGTCCTGAATAAGAGGACAATCAAAAACAGATACCCGATACCGAGGATAGATGAGTTGATTGATGAGCTTCATGGGGCATGTTATTTCACGAAGATTGATTTACGGTCGGGTTATCACCAGATTAGAGTCCGTGAGCAGGACATAGAGAAGACAGCCTTCAGATGTCATTGTGGGCACTTCGAGTTCGTAGTGATGCCATTTGGGCTCACTAACGCGCCAGCTACCTTTCAGTCTACTATGAACAGGGTATTTCATTCTTTGCTGAGGAGGTTTGTGTTGGTTTTCTTCGATGACATTCTGATATACAGTCGGACTTGGCAGGAGCACCTGGCTCATTTGGAGACTGTATTGAGCATCTTGGAGAGGGAGTCCTTGTACGCCAAGGAATCCAAGTGCGATTTGGGGATGACCGAATTGTTATACCTTGGTCATATTATCAGTGCGGATGGAGTGCGTATGGATCCTGAGAAGATCCGCGCCATTGTTGATTGGCCCACACCGGCGAACCTGACACAGTTGAGAGGGTTTCTCGGTTTGTGTGGATTCTACCCAGATTCGTGAATGGTTATTCACGACATGCAGCCCCGATGACAGATTTGATGAAGAAGAGGCGTTTGTTTGAACAGAAACACCGAAGTGTTTTGAAGTTCAAAGTTGATGACCACTTGCCTGTTTTGCACTGCGGTTTCTGAAGCGTTTGAGCTTCATGTGATGCATCAGGTGAGGCATTGGTGCGGTGCTTATGCAGGACAAGCACCCGATAGTTTATGAGAGCCGCAAGCTCAGAGGACCCGAGAGGTTGTATAGCATATACGACAAAGAGATGCTCGCGATTATGCATGCCTTAGCTAAATTCAGGCAATATCTTGTTGGCAGCAAGTTTTGCATCAAGACTGATCATAACAGTCTTAGACACTTTTTAGGGCAGCGAGATCTCAATGAGACAGCAGAAGTGGGTCAGCAAGCTGCAGGCTTATGACTTTGATATTTCATATATCAAAGGTACTCAGAACGTAGTGGCAGATGCATTATCACGGAGACCGTACTTGGCACTATGGTTCAGATTGCAGAGGATTGGAGGCATTTGATAGTGGCAGAGTATGCCAAGGACAGTTGGGCCTCCAGCATTGTCGAGGGATCAGCAGTAGATACCAGGTACACACTTGTGAATGAGTTGATCATTTACAAGCACAGGATATTTCTGATTCCCGGTTCTGAGGTGAAGAACATGGTTATGAGGGCCTTTCATGATATTCCCACAGCAGGACATCCCGGTTACTTCAAGACTTACAGGCAGATACGGGAGAGGTTCACGTGGAAAGGTCTCAAGAGAGATGTTCTTCGGTATGTGCGTGGTGCCACTGTTTGTCAGCAGAACAAGCGGAGAATATACTCACGGCGGCAGTTTACTACAGCCACTTCCGATTCCTGACAGGAAGTGGGAATGCTGTCGATGGATTTTATCACGGGCTTGCCTAAAGCCAAAGTGATTATATCGTGGTTGTGGATCAAACTACGAAGTATGCCCACTTCTTTCGATCACCCGCGACTCTGCGATGCAATTGGCGAGGTGTTCTTCGAGATATTAGGACTTCATGGGTTGCCTCAGACGCCGTCGGTGTGAGAGAGATAGTAGGTTCGAGCAACCACGGCGGGAGGAGTCTTGAGGGCTTTGTGGGACCGAGCTTACGCCGAGCACCAGTTACCATCCACAGACAGATGGGCAGACAGAGATAGTTAATAAGTGGGTGGAGGGATATCTCAGGAACTACATAGCAGGGCAGCAGAAGGCGTGGGTCAAATGGATACATTTGTGTGAGTATTGCTACAACTCGACATTCCATATGACCATTCGGATGTCACCCTTCATGGCACTATATGGGTATGAGGCGCCGAGTTTCCTTGATCTGTTATTGAGCGACAGTAGAGTGCCGAGTGCAGGAGGTTGGTTGCAGGAGAGTCAGGACACTATGAGGGCTCTCAAGGAGAATATTGCAAGGCAGTCAGCGAAGCAATATCACGGATCGAAGAGGACGGAGAGGCATTTAAATTAGGTGATATGGTTTACCTCATGCTTCAGCCCTACCGTCAGTCCACTCTTAGGAAGAGTGGGTCAGAGAAGCTTAAGCCGCGCTATTACGGTCCTTTCAGGATCCTGAGGAGAGTTGGCGAGGTGGCTTACGAGCTTGAGCTTCCAGCAGAGAGCAGGGTACACAATGTATTTCATGTGTCACGCCTCAAGAAGGCGTTGGGTCATCGTGTTGTACCATCTGCAGTGTTACCACCCTTAGATGATGAGGGTAAGTTGATTCTAGTACCTGAGTCCATCCTGGAGTATAGGGAGAGACAGTTGCGTCGGAGGACTATCAGGGAATATCTGGTGAAATGGAGAGATTTGCCGGTTGAGGATGCGACATGGGAGAGTGAGGAGATTCTGCAGCATCCGGCATTGGAATTGCTTGAGGACAAGCAATTTCAGGAGGGGCGGACTGTCATGTCCCCTTCTCAGTGACATCTCTCAGACGGTGGATTGGCCTATCATCACGACCCTCGTGGGGAAGATTTGGATAGAGGGTCGCCGGGCTTAACCGGCTTGATCGAGGGGATTGATCGGTTGTCTTCGTTACGGCTCAATCGAGACATTTTTGAGTTGCTATTTTAGCAGTTCTTGGCGGTGTGTGGACCACTGCTATTTTTAGCAGTCGGCTGTGGCGGCATCAGGATTCACTCCAGAGTCTGTCAGCATCAGACGGATCAGTAAACGGGTTAGAAACAAGTGAGATATTAATATTTGATCGTATTGATTAAATATTAATTAATTAACGTTTATAATATAAAGTTATAATTTAATATTATAACTTAAGTGAATTCCTTGAGGGGTGCGCCATCATGAAGGAAGGGGCCAGTTGATATTTTAATTAATAATTAAATATTCAGTGGAGAACTATGGAGAAGTGAAAATATTAAAAGATGAATATTTCATTAAAACCCTATTTTCAAGGGAATCGCACTTTTCAGTGTATTTGAGGGTTTGCCTTGGGAATTGAGCCCATTATGTGATTATTGAGTTTTGAATGGGAATTGAGCCCATTATGTGATCAATTTTGGTCTGAGCCTGAGACTTAGGGTTTCATGTTCGTTTGCCTTGGGGAACGAGCCATCTCCAACGGAAAGCAATTCAGAGAGTGTGGAATACCACTTGATTTATTGCCACAGAGGTTTTCTTACTCAGAGAAAACTACAGAGCTTCAGAGTTTACTATTAGTCAGAGGTTTCCTTCAGTATTTGTTTCCAGAGATCAGTCATTGGCTGGGGCGCACCATATTCAGAGTCTTAGACATCAACTTTGAGGAGGCCGTACAAATTAAAAGACTGTTTCTGCCAGGCCGTACTTCTGACAGGGCCGTACCATTGTCCCTGGGCCGTACTCTTCAAATTAAAATAAACGCCTTCATTTGAGATCTCCAGTTTGCTTCAAAGTGGGCGCCAATACCATTTGATCCATTTGTGCATGCCAGAAGGAGGGAAAGAGACCATATTTATTTCTGCCGTACTGATTTGTACCTTCAGCCGTACCAGCAAATCAGGTTCTTTTCATAATAAAAATTCATTATTTGTCTTGCATGTTGTCAGATCATTTGTATATGAAGATCATTTGATGAATAAAGGAAACGCCTTTAGTTCTTATTGTATTCCTTGAGTAAATTGCAGATTTAGAATTTCTATTGAATTTATTATAAATTTCTGTCAAAGCCGTACTGTTCATAAATGCATTGAAAAATCCAAAATTACAAAAAAACCACAAAACTTCAGAAAAACGTCAGAAAACTAAAAATATCAATCAGAGCAGTGTTAGAGGGAAACCTAGGGTTTCTACAATCCAAAATAGAACTTTGAACCTTTATCCCCATTACCCAACCAATTTAGTTTGGCTCCGATTTTCATTCCTTGAATTTTATTCACTTGTAGTCTTCTTAGGGAACTTTTGGCCATATTCAATTCTTCACTAAGTTTCTCATTAACATGATCTAATTGTACATTGGTTTCAGCCTTAAGCAACTCCTCTTGGAGGCTGTTTTCTAGCTTCCTGCTATCCATAACTTCTTTTTTCCCTATGGTTTGAAATAATTTCTTCCATCCCATAACATTGTGCTCCCACTTCTTGGTTGCATTTAGATCCTTCAACATCCATTTATTGATTTCCTTGAGGGTGATTATGGCTTCTTTACAGTCACAGTCTTTTAACAGACTTGTATTGAGGATGAAGTTTTCTCCTTTTTTTCCTTCCTTTTTACTACCATTGTTTAGAACAATGGTGGCTTTAATAGGGTGGTGGTTGAAGAGAGTATATGGGTAGACTTTCACTCTATTACCTTCATTGAGGGGGATGAAGCTAAAGGAATCCTTGTTAACATAAAATCTGTCTAGCCTACAATAAATGCTCTTTCCATCTCTTTTTGCATTACACTAGGTGTACTAAATTTTGTTGTAGATATTTTTCATACCCTCCAAGGGATCAAGGAGGTTTAGTTTGGATTTCAACCTCTGCCAGAAGTGTTTTTCATTGCCCTTCCATTCCATGCTTAGAGCTCCTTCCTTGTCCTCCTTATTTTTTATGATATTGAAATCTCCCCCAAGGATCCAAGGGACCTCAAGAAGATTGATTAACCCTTTCCATAAGTCAATCATTTCTTTGTATTCATTCGGTGCATAGATTGAGCAGATGCCAAATTTATCAACACCTTTTTCAAGGGTTGCCCAAACAACTCTGTTACAAGGGGAGCTTCCAGATTCTTTTACATGAGGAGCTCATTTGTTAGCCATAAGAATGGCAGCCCCTCCCCTTCCTTTATCATGCTTAGTGACCAGATGGGAGCAGTTGTTCCAAATAAATTTCAGGTTGGTTTCTAAAGTGGAACTAGTTGCCTTTACTTCTTGCAAAAGCACAAAATCCTTGTTTTTTTCCATGTTTAAGAACCTTCCTATGTTTTTTGTTTGGGGACTCTAGTCCCTTCACATTCCATGAAGTGAGGTTAAGATTTATTATTATCAATCTTTGGCAAGGGTGCTTTTTCATTCTTAAACAGCTTGGAGTAATTAGGACCAACCTTTTGGAGGTGGGTATGGGTAATACAATACTATAAGAGAGGGGGACCAACTACGTTAGGGCCCCAGGTCACGGAGAGCCAAGAGCGGAAGGCCACCCTAACTTACTTCACTCTAAAGGATGTCTTGGGGTGAGGATCAAGCATGAAGAGCACTATGTAGCACTTCTTTCACTCTACAGACCCTAACTTCAGGTTTAGGCTAGGTGAGTTGGTTTTTGGAGTTGGTATTGCACCTCAGTCAACTCTTTGTCCGAGGACGGCAGTGCAGTTTTGGGATGACAGCGTGGCGCACTGGCGTCTCTCTGGTGCATTAGCGTCCGTACGACCAAAAAACACGAAGTACAGTAAAAACTACCTACAAACTTACTGACAACCTGGCTAGTTGATTTTGACTGGAAGAACATAATGAGAAAGTACAAAAAATAAAGACGGAGATGATAAAGCAAGTAGATAAAAGCTAGGGTGATAGATTATCTCACAAAAGCGCCTGTTCGCCAGCTAGCTCCACATGCATGACCACCTACACACAAACAAGAAGGGGAAAATTGTTGGGGCTGTATAGGGGCCTGCCTCTGTCAGACCCCGGTTTCGGTGTTTACACGTCCATGGACAACTAGAAAGCAATGGAGTAGAATATGTGATAAAGAAAGTGGAAAGAAAGATTGTAATGAACACTACAAAACAATAATAAGCTACTCTATCAAATCACAAAGGAGAGGAGTGAAGCGTTACCACCTCCATCCAAAAGCTCAATAGCCAATGGAGGGAGAATGCAAGGTATGGACTTGGCAAAGTCACCACAGCCACAACGGTGATGAAGGGAGGTCTCGCAAGACTCCAAGCCCACAAATTCTATGGCTGCCTCAAACTTGCAATGTGGAGTTGATGGAGTGTCAATGTTGTTGCAATGCTAAAAAATGGAGTGCTGGAATGCTGGAGTGAATGATAATTTGCTTGAAAGATCGAATGTGAATGTCTAGAAGATGGAATGAATGAATGGAGAATTTTTTTGAAGGTGGGATGAGAAGAATCTGCCGTTTTCGAGTCAGTTGTTCGAAGAGGGATGTTACAATTCAACTCCAATCGAGTGTGTAATGCCTCTGCCAATTTCAGATGCAGGAATCTGTTAGGGACGACAGCATTCCGTGTAGACGTCCGCGCGTTTGTCCCCGAAAAATATTCCCTCACCGACACATAAGACAAATGCCAAGTGGATGGAAGGCAGGTGGGTGATGTAGAATTTCACCTTTGAATTTGATTTTATAAGGTGAGGGTATGTGAAATGGGAATTTGTACAAGGGGTGCAAATTCCCTCCTATACATTTTTCCCCCACTTTAGCGAGCACGAATATCAATGAGTGTTTGGTAAAGTAGATCTAAGGGTTAGAAATGTAAACCTGAATAGTCGAGGAAGCAGACCGCGATTTGATGAATTTGAAGGCGCAGGGCAGGCAAAGGACTCCATAGGTACTCTCCCTAGGGAGTAAAAAGAACTCTATAGCCCCGTAGAATTAAGAAGTTGCACGAAGTACACCGAAGGCCCTCGAACCAACGATGGACAAATCCTGTAGGATGTAAGCATCTCATAGGTCCTCGGACCTGCAATGAAGGCGTTCCCCCAAGTACTCTCTCATGAAGGAAGCCTAATGAAGTAAGTGCCTTACAGACCCGCAGACCTGCAAGAAGGAAACTCCCAAGTTCTCTCTCATGAAGGAAGCCTAGTGTAAGGGGACTCTGCAGAGTCGGACTGGAAAGCGGCTTCACAGGCGCACCTGCAAAATAACATGTTAATCCGCAGATAGAACATGTTAGAAAACAAAGCATCCATGCAGGAAAACAAGCAGACAGTCACGCAGATAGTGAACGAATTGAAAGGCTTTCAAAGGGGTCTCTTGGGAACCCTTCAAAGGAAAAGGGGTCCACTCAAGCGACGCGTTGTTTGGAAGTGTAAAATAGATGTTTTTTCTCAAATCAATTCATTATCAAGGAATCCTTTTGAAAGATGTTCGCTTCATCAAGGAATTCGAAAGGAAGAAGATACTCCCTTGTGAGGGGAAGATTGAGGCTTCCCCCATAGGAAAAGGCCGCTCCCACCTCGGAGGAAAGTTCTCAAGTTCTTTCTTTGTGAACCCATGATGAAGGAAACATGTTCCGCTAGGGATCCAAGTCGAGAATGCGATTTTTGAAAAAGCTTGCAAGGATTTTTGAGAAAAGATTCATCAACAACGAATATGTTTTCTGAAAATCGAAACATTGTGAAAGCGATGTTGTCACACATACGAGGGACAAATCAAGCAAAGAAGAGAGAAAGATAAAAGAGCGAAAGAGAAATAGCAACATAATGAACAAGAGACATAGGGGTGATCTGATATTTCGGGGTTAGAGCTGCTCATAAATATATATAAGTATAGTAATAGTATATAGATGAATTGTCATCAACCCCCTATTATATTAGATCACGTGAAGAATGCACGAGAAGACAAAGTAAAAATAAAAAATTGGGTCAACATGGAAGCAAAGCCTAAATGCCCCCAACACTTTGCAACGTTCCCAATTTGCCGAAAATCAAAGCACATAATAGAGGAAGAATGATGATACAAATAGAAGAAGGTTTACAACACAATCACTCCTGTATCCAAGCACCAACAAGGGTGACGAGGGTCATCCAGGAACATATAACATAAGCATGGGGGAACACATCACAACAAACACACATCTAATCTAAAGGTAAAGAAGAGGCCTCTTCCTAACACTCATTGACCAAGAGGTCGTCCGCTTCCCAATCTAGATCATTATAGGGGGACGACGAACGATTGCAGTGGTGGAATATTAAGGGGAGGTGCTTCCGACCCTCCTGCAACAAGGGCTAAGGAAGAAGGCCCCGCAAGGTCTTCTCTGCTTGGCTCTTGTGGAGCTATGGTTAGCGACTTTGCGAAGATCGCCGACAAGGCTGAAACTTCGTCTAGAGAGTTAAACATGCACATTCCAGGAGTTCCATGTCGTACCTCAATGGATAGGGAGAACGACACTTGAGACTCACCGAGTGACTCGGGAGCAGTGACAGACTCAGGGGAAGCCGAAACTTGCTCCATCACAAGTATGGAACAAGCTAGCACAAGACCACCCTTTGGAGAAGGTGGGCTCCTCTTACGCCCTCCGTTGCTAGCAGGGCCAACCTCTACTTTCTACTTCGTCAGGGGATGTGAACTCCCCACAGATGAAGCAAGAGGCACAGAGGAGGAGGAGAAAACCGCGGCGGACACCATTGAAGTTTTCAGCATGTCCATGGATTTAGGGAATGGCGGGATGTCCAAAAGGGACATCAACAAGGATGGCTCAATCGAAGGAGCGTTAAACACCTGCACCTTTTTAGGGTCAGGCGGACTCACACTCACAATGGGAGCCAGAAGCAAGACTGAACTCGATTGAACAAAAATAGAGGGGAGGAGAGAGGAGGACGCATCAGGAGGCCCTGAAGCAGGGGCAGTCATCTCCTCTTCCTTTCTCTGCAAAGTGGCTTGCTCAACTGCCAGAGCCTTTTGTCGGTGCTTGCCCTCACGCGCAAGGCAATTTCTATGACTCTTTGAGCTAGAGGCCGGGAGTTGCGAAGGAATAGAAGGCTCCTACTTAGCCATAGTGGTGTCCGTTGGCGTTTAAATTCGCACCTCTGAAATGCATATTTGAAACAGACAGCTATGCACAGATAAACTGCTCTTCAAATTAGGAGGAGAAGCTCCCTCTTGCTGGTGGTGTTTGAAAGAAAGTAAACTAAAACTAAGTTGCCTATCTTTTTGATCAGCTTAGAGCACAAGGTTTATTAAACACAAACGCCGCAGCTGAGATTTTCTGTTTTAAGACCTTCAACTACGACTAACTTAAACTAAAGACGTTTTAACTTCTCAAGTAATAGCAGAGCAAGAGAAACTAGAAATGAACAAGGTAGATTTTCTGACAAATACTTCAATAAACTTTCTCTCAACAAACATCTACACACTTCAATGCAGGTTGAAATCAAGATCATAAAAGTAGAACATAAATAACGGAAATCTGAGATTTTGGACCAAGGCAAAGGAGGCTCATGATTTTATTACTCAAATTTCTGGAACAAAACTCACTTCTAACATGCCTTGAACAAGAAAATTGCAGCTAAAGAGGCTTGCAATCTTGCTCTTGCACAATAGAAACAGCAATCACACTAACTCCTTGTTGGCTAAAGAGGCTCAACAATTTGCTATCACAACACAATTGAACAATACTTGAATAACAAATAGAAGGCACAATAGGCTCAGCATTTTGTTATCACTAGCATGGTTCAAGAAACTAATGAGCAAAGGCTCTTATTTATAGAGAAGCAGAGGAGTAGGGAACCCTAAAATCTCCTTGCTTTCACAATCTAGGGCTTGCTTAGCAAGCAAGCTTTATTACTAAATCTAGAAAGAAGATAACATCTAACACCTAAGAAAGCAAAAAAAGCGGGAAACACCAACTATTACATTTTATCTTCTTCCTCTTCTCAAAGAATGGATAAGGATCATTCCAAGAATAGAAAGAAAGCGGGAAAGAAAGCTTCTAGAAGAAAGCTGCTTTAAAGCTCGATCACATCCGCTAGGAAGTTAGAAATCGTGTCCCGGTTTGGTGCATCTATGCCCTCAATAGCAAAACACCGCTTTTCTAGAATATCTTCAGCATCTGCAACAGATCTCAGGAAATCTTCGACCTCATTGGCCGCTTTCTCAAACTTTGCTGACATCATCAAAATATGACCTATCCTTCCGCCAATTGGATTGCAACTGCGAACAACACTTTGAAATTGATCTTGCACTTCATCAAGCCCTACGTAGGAACTATCTTCCAGACTGTACTGAGAAGGAATCTCTATGATAAACTCACTGATGAAAAGGAGAGCTTCAATCACCCTTTGTCTGTAGGTGATGAATTCCTCGGATATCCTCTCATAGGTTTTAACTTTGAAAACATGGCGCTCCCTCCAAGCAAGGATTTGTCTCTTGTGTTCTTTTGAAACTACTGAACCATAAGCTGTGTCTAAATCAGCAATGATGATCTCATGCCTTGGTCTTACTTCAGCCAGTGTTTGTTCAAATCCTTGGATACCTTGACGTAGTTCATGAGCGCTTTCTCTTAATTGGAACATTCGTGCCAAGACTTTCTTTCCTCTGACAATGAAGGTCTCGATCCACTCCTGGGTTTTTTTCCCACAAATGACCAGCTGTCTTAACTGATGATGATCAGCTGGTGGCTCTAAAATCTGGGGCAGCAACTGGGTTGCTTGTGAAGAACCATGGACAAGGTTAGAAATATAAAGCCTGAGCTGCTGATTTTCTGCCTTGAGGGCTGCCTTGTCTTCTCCATCCTTAAGTACTCTCTCCTGAAGGTTTTCAGACACAACTCTGAAAAGACTCACATCCGCATGTCTGGTTTTTCTACCAAGATTGGCCTTGACCATGATGAAGTCATCCATATTCACCTCATCCCTGTTCTTGTCTTCTGGGGGCAACGTAGTCTCCATGATTATCTCGTTATCAGGATTCCTATCAAAGTGAACTTGCTTCTTTGCTTTCTTCTTAGGAGGTTCCTGATAGATGTTATCGAGATCATCAACACTCACCTGATATGAAGGCCTTCTTCTCACCCTTCCTAAGGAGTTCTCAAGCCAAGACACAGCAGTATCTTTACTAACTTCCTCAGGAGGTACAACTGTAATCTCTTCATCATATTCGATATCAAGGTCGATGTGAATCGGTGAGGAACCTGTCAAAGGTACAGAAACGTGTGTTGAAGGCGGCTCCTCTGGTTCTTTCTGAGGTATGGGCTCATTAGGAGGAGCTTCTAAATCAACTGTAGGCTGCTCCTGTATGACTATGCCTGAGAAGTCTAACCTTCTTTTTACATTTTTATTTGACCTACTACCTTTGATGCCTTCTTGAGACTGACTTTTACCCTTTCCTTTTGACTGTGCTTTGGAAGAAGAGGGAATTGTCCTTGGCGGCTCTGCTATTGGAATGGAATCTTTCCTCTTAAGGATTAAGAAAACCTTGCTATGCTCAAGGACTTGTCTTGTCCTATCCTCAACTAAGAGTGACTCTTTATTAGCCCAGTTAACTTGTGGAAGGGGCTGATCTTCAATTCGCTTCTGAGTATACATCGGGAGAAGCACCTCCTCATCATCATTTGTGTTGTACCCCAAAATTAAAATTTTTTTTACACTTATACATTTTGAAGAAATGAGTAAAAGTCTTGTCAAATCTGTTAAAAAAGGTCAAAATTTGGGTGTGCATGTCTTGCATGAGGGGTAAGAATGAAAATTTCCAAAATCTAACAATCTGGGTCTGCTAAGGGCAGCCTAATCTACAAAACGCAGATCTCAATTTTTCATCCCTACTTTTTAGGAAAACTGCTATTTTTAGAAATTTTCCAAAAATAGTAACTTTTTCTGGGTTTCTTTCGAAATGGATATTGGCAAAATTTTCTAAAAATAGAAAATTTCTAAAAATAGAAAGTTTGTCCGCCAGGGTCCAAACTGATTTTGATTGGCTCAAAATACTTCCATATCAGGTTGGTGTAGTCAGAATCTCAAAAAGATCAGTTTTGCCCTAGTGAGTCTATTCTGCTTTTTCAGAAGCATATCAGGAGCTTTGAGGTCATCAATGGAGGTCAGTCAGCTACCAGGCGTCAGATTCAACACTCAAAGCATTGAACAGAAGGTGAGTTGGTAAGCAAGCACGAAGAACAAGGAAAGAAGGTGAAAACTATGAAAAACATTCTAACACTGCTTATCATGGGCGCCCCTGGGGAGAATAGGCGCCCAGCTTTTTAGGGCATCAAATGATGGAATTAAGGTTTGAGCTCCCAGACAAAATTGTTCAGAATCCTTCCAGCTCTGCAGTGTGTTCGACAGTGCAGTCAACGGATCATCCAGTCACCTGGAATTCGAGATCAATCAAAGTAGTTTCAAACAGGAGATAGAGTGAAAATCATGAAAATGTTAGAAAATTTTCTAACTCTGGGAACTTTCAGTGCCCCTGGTGCCTAGGGGCGCCCAGCTTTTTGAGGGGCCTAAATCAGCAGTAAGGGTTTGCAAAAATGCTCAATCTCTCCAGAATTCAGACAGCTTTGCAATGGGTGTCTTCGTCAGAGTATCCGACTTGTCATTCTCCGGTAAATCCAGATCGAGGTGAAGATATAGAATGAAGGTTTAAACTTGAAGACAAAATCTAATGAAAAATATTCTAAGTTTGGAGCAAATGGGCGCCCCTAGAAGAGAAAGGCACTGATGATTTCGAGGGCCCAAACGAATGAATCTGCCAGTGAAGCCTCCAACATGTCTTCTCCAGGATTGATCAGGCTTTATAAAGAGACCATCAACACGTCAATCGGAGTTGGCAGTCGTCAGACACAGGAGACGAAACAGAGGGTAAAACAAGAGCTTAAACATCGAAATCAAAAGCAAGGTGAAAATGCAAGAAAATATTCTAAGTATGGTAGAGTTGGGCGCCCCCAGCCAAGAAGGGCGCCCAAGCTTTTGAAGGCCCAAATCTAACTTTTTGGCGAAGTAACTCCTAGAGAACCCCCTCCAAAATCTTCTCAGCTTCGCGACAAGCCCAACCATCAATCAATCCGAGCTCCGGAACACCAGATTAGGTAGGATCATCTGTAGAAGAGAAAGTGGCGAAGATGTCATAAAAATGGCTAAGTCTGGTCAAGTTGAGCGCCCCTGGAGAGAAAGGGCGCCCAAGATTTTGAGCTCTGAGATGATGGAATTCGTCAATGAAGCATCTAAGATCATCTCGTCGGTTTTAGCCAAGCTATCCAGTGAACCTGTTAGCCAATCAATCAGATCAGCGTAGCTCCCAAAATCAAGATTTCATCAGAAGATCAAAGGGAAATGAAGAACTTGAAAATCATGCAAAATGGCCAACACCGTGAAAGTTCGGAGCCCTTGGAGGAAATAGGCTCCCATGAATTTGAAGGTCAAAACAAAGTTTTTCGCCAGAGGTGCCTCTAGAACAATCTTCTCATAATCAATCAGGCTACGCGATGAATCATCCAGCTCGTTCATCGGATCAATCTGGAAGCTGGAGATCAAGGTCAAACCAGGGGTCAAAATGGAAGAAAAGTTGAAAATTCTCAAAAAAAGTGGCTAACTCTAGAGAAAATGGGCGCCCCTAGCCAAGAAGGGCGCCCAACTTTCAATGCCTTAGTAGAATTTTCAAAATTTTGAATTTTCAAAATTGCAAGATGAAGATGAATGTCTAAATTCATTGAACAAGCTAAGTTTAGGGTTTGAAGATTAAAGCAAAAGAAAGCAAATCTATTTCAAGCCCTAAATCTATTTAAGACATCTCTTTCTTTCAGTTTTCATCATTTTTGCAGGTGGCTTCCAAAGAAGAAAAGTGGAGTAGCAACTTTGAGGTTTTATTTCAAGATTCAAGAGCTCAAGGTTGCTGATTTTCATGAATAATTTTCAGACCAGCAACATAAGACCTTGCTTTTTCATCTAGAAGATCAAATTTTTGAAGGAGAAGGTCAAAGATTTTTAATTTTCAGCCATTTGGGTTTCTTCATTTCATTCTTTTGAAGAATTTTTGGAGAAGTTCATCAAGTTGCAGCAGCTGCTTTTTCCTTGCATTTCAGTGAAATCTTCAGAGTTTTTAGTTTTTAATCATCTGGGTCCTCTCAAAACAATCTTCTGAAGAAAACCCATATCACAAGCTTTTTCAAGAAAATTTCAAATTCTAGGGTTGGTTGCTTTTTCGATCAGCCATCAGTGTTTTTCAAATTTGATCAACTGGGTCCATTTCTAATTGTATTATGAACAAAACCCAGGTGCCAGCTTTTTCGGTGAAAGATTGAAGAAATTAGGGTTTGCTGCTTTTTCAGTCTAAATTCAAGATTTTCAAAAACAGACGATCTGGGTTGTCTTGCAACTAAATTTTGAGCAAAACCCATATCTCAGGAAAATTTCCAAAAATTTGTCCGTTGGAGGAAGAAAAACCAGCATTCTAAAAATAGAAAGTTGCTCAAAACTTGTTTGAACATAGATGAGTTTACAGTCATTCTTCAAGGTTTTCAATATGGAGTACACTCCCCTCGAGTTTAAGACCAAATTAGCACTATGTCAAAACTTCATCATCTCAGCTGAAGGACACGAGGAGGTGTGATATGAGGAAAAAGAAAGGTATCGGAAAAGAGTTGTGCAATACTCTTCTGTTGGAAATCAAGAGAGGTGTTAGAAACATAAAGTTGTAGAGCCGCCAAGTTATCAATTAGTGAGTCATCTTTTCAGGCAGCGATGTTTTTTTAAGAACAGAATTCATAAAGCAGCCAAAGAAGTGAAGGATTCTCTAAGTTTGATTACAAAAGGCGAGGAGATCTTGGAGAATCAGAATATTGCCTTAGATGGTATCAATGCACCTAATCGGGACCCAGTTTCCTGCTTTTTAGCGGATGTGATTGAGCTTTAAAACAACTTTCTTCTAGAAGCTTTCTTCCCGATTTCTTTCTATTCTTGGAATAATTCTTATCCATTCTTTGAGAAGAGAAAGAAGATAAATGTAATAGTTGGCGTTTCTCGTTTTTTCTGCTTTCTTAGGTGTTAGATGTTATCTTCTTTCTAGATTTAGAAATAAAGTTTGCTTGCTGAGCAAGCCCCAGATTTTAAAAGCAAAGAGATTTTAGGGTTCCCTACTCCTCTACTTGCCTATAAATAAGAGCCTTTGCTCATTAGTTTTCTTTAACGGTTATTGTGATAGCAAATTGTTGAGTCTCTTTTAGCCAGCAAGCTGTTATTCATTGTCAGTTCACTTGTGTTTATAATAGCGAATTGTTGAGTCTCTTTTAGCCAACAAGTAGTTGTTGTAATCGTTGTCCCTTTTGTGTAAGAACAAGTTTGCAAGCCTCTTTAGCTGCAAGTTCTTGTTCCGTGCATGTGTTAGGATAATCTTTGTTTCAGAAGTTTGAGAAATAAAATCATGAGCCTCCTTTGCCTTGGTATAATGTCTCAGATTTCCGTTATTTGTGTTATGCTTTTATGATCTTAATTTCAGCTTACATTGAAGTGTGTACATGTTTGTTGGAAAAGACTTTATTGAAGCACTTTGTCAGAGAATCAACCTTGTTCATTTCTAGTTTCTCTTGCTCTGCATATTACTTGAGAAGTTAGAAACATCTTTAGCTTAAGTTAGTCGTAGTTGAAATTCTTAATCAGAAAATCTTAGCTGCGGCATTTGTGTTTTATAAACCTTGTGCTCTAGCTGATCAAAAAGATAGGCAACTTAGTTCTTAGTTTACTTTCTTTCAACACCATCAGCAAGAGGGAGCTTCCCCTCCTAATTTGAAGAGCAATTTTACTGTGCATAGCTGTCCGTTTCAAATACGCATTCCAGAGGTGAGAATTTAAACGCCAACAATCTGATAACCCTTCTATGTCTTCATTTAAACAATCCTTCATCTGGTGGAGAGTAAGTCTACTGTAACTACGTCTTTGCACCTCGAACTCATCTATACAATTAGCCCAAAAATCTTCAAGGGCGGATATATGATCATAGTTCTTCTCAAGCCGGCCAGCGTAGACACCATGAGGATCAAATGATCGTCTCTCACTGTAAGACTTGAGGCCGAGTTTATATAACTCATCTCCCATTGTCTTGGCATCTGCAGCAGTCCTGCAAGTGTAGATCCCCAACCCTAATGGAAACTGAAGGGAGGGTTTCCTTCTATTCCTCAAAACTGTGTGGACATCGTGGGCTTGCCTTAAGAATTCCATGAAGACGACCTCGTCTGACGGATACCTCGGTAACATAAGCGGGGCACCTGAATAGCCATAGACCCTGAAATAGGTGAAGGTAGGAAACTGTATAAACCAATCAGCCCACTCCGCCATCGCTGCCCTGGCAACTGAAGATATGCAAACGTGCAATTCATTGTCTAGGTCCCGCACTGTGTACATCAGAAAAGCCTCGTTCACTCTCTTGTAGTGATGTAGGGACTTCGTGAATTCCAACTGGGGATAGAAGTTATATATATGTTGTATACTCAATGATCCCTCGGTGTTCAACCATCTGAATTGACCTTGATAGGCCACTAGGTAGACTAGGTAAGACACCATATGAAACTCATGAAATTGGAAGTATTCTGTTATTTGCTGATGTAGACTGTCACTAATCAAGGTAGGCCAATCATAAAACTCGGTTTTCTTCATGATGTGGGGTATGGCGTAAAACATCCAAGGCTGAAACTTGGTGGCATCCTCTGAGCCAGTGACCCTGTTGATCAAGGTGATAATAATAGCAATTTCTTCCTTAAACTCTCCTCGCCCGACGTTCTTTGGCAATGTTTTGTGTTTCTCCTTCATCCACCTCTGTGCAATCTTCTTGCTATATTTATCTTTGTGCATGTTCCATATCCTTTCACATTCACCCTTTGAGATAGTGACGCTTTCAGGCCATGGGGGAATGGAAAAACACTTCTCGATCATATCAGGGTTTAGACTGCAAATCAATCTACCATCGGCTGATTGGATCTCCCTGGTAGCCGGGTTGTAATGCTTGATGCAAGCGATTACGAACTCAAGACTTTGAACTGATATAGGAATAGACGTTGCTGCGAGGAGTCCAGAATGTCCTAGGTTCCTAATTGAGGTGTTGCCTGCGCTCTCCAAAGCGTGTAGATCAAACACAGGCTTGATGTGATGCAAGTCTGTCTCAGCCGTTTTGATGTAATCATGATAGAGAGCTGATTTAGACTTGAAAACATTGGGAGTGTACTCCATTTCGGAAAACTTGAAGAATGACTGTAAACTCGCCTATGTTCAGACAAGTTTTGAGCAATTTCTATTTTTAGAATGCTGATTTTCCTGCTCCAACGGACAAAATTTTTGAAATTTTTTCTGAGATATGGGTTTTGCTCAGAATTTCGTTGCAAGACAACCCAAATTGTCCGTTTTTGAAAATTTTGAATTTTGCCTGAAAAAGCAGCAAACCCTAATTTCTTCAATTTTTCTCGAAAAAGCTGGCACCTAGGTTTTGTTTAGAATATGATTAGAAACGGACCCAGTTGATTAGATTTGCAAAATATTGAGGGCTGATCGAAAAAGCAGTCAACCCTAGGATTTGAATTTTTTCTTGAAAAAGCTGTGATATGGGTTTTCTTCAGAAGACTGATTTGAGAGGACCTAGATGATTGAAAACTGAATGCACTAAGGATTTCACTGACATGCAAAATAAAAGCAGCTGCTGCAACTTGATGAAGTTCTTGAAAATTCCTTCAGAAGAACGAAGTGCAAAGACCCAGATGATTGAAAAATGGAAAACCTTGGCCTTCTCCTTGAAAAACTTGATCCTCTGGATGAAAAAGCTTGAAAAAGCAAGGGTTTAAGCTTGCTAATCTGAAAAATCTGATGAAAAACCAGCAAACATGGATTCTTGGATCATAAAAATTCTTCAAACTTGCTACTCCAACTTTCTTCTTTGAATGCTACCTGCAAAAATAATGAAAATTACATGAAAGAGAGGTGTTAAATAGACTTAGGGTTTTGTTGTTACTTTGCTTTCTTTTGCTTTTATTTGCAAAACCCTAAAATCTTAGTTCCTTGATCTTTGGACGCCATCTTCCTTCTTGTAATTTTGAAAACTTTGAAACTCTTGGAAATTTTTCTAAGGCATGAGAAGATGGGCGCCCTTCTTCACCAGGGGCGCCCACTTTAAGCAGTGTCAGTCAAATTTTTGGTATTTTCAAATTTTCTTCATTTTGACCCCCTACTTTGCCTCTAATTTCCGGCTTGCAGATTGATCTGATGGGCGAGCTGAAGGATTCATTGCAGAGCCTGACTGATTCTTAGAAGATTGTTCTGGAGGCGTCTCTGGCTAAAAACTTCATCTCGACCTTCGAATTCATGGGAGCCTTTCTTCTCTAGGGGCACCCTTTTTGTCCAGAGTTAGCCATTTTTAATGATCTTCAATTTCTTCATTAACTCCTCTTCTACAGATCACGTCGAATCTAGTGACTAGGACATCAGATTGACTGTCGGTTATGCTCGTTGCGTAGCTGATGAAATATTAGGAGGGGTCTTCTGAGTTGAACTTCGCCAAATAGTGAATTTTAGGCCTTCAAAAGCTTGGGCGCCCCTGGCAAGCTGGGGTGCCCAAACTCACCAGAGTTAGTTTATTTTAGTTTTTAGCTCTCGCCATACCCTCTATTCAGCTTCCCAGAGTTAGTTTATTTTAGTTTTTAGCTCTCGCCATACCCTCTGTTCAGCTTCCCGTATCTGGCGAATGTAACCTTCGATTGACGTGTTGGATATCTCGTTGGGAAGCCAGATCGAGTGCGAAGAGATCACGTTAGGGCTTCATCTCTGAATTCATCTGTTTTATCTTTCAAAATTTTGGGCGCCTCTTCTCTCCTGGGGCGCCTAAACTTTCCAGACTTAGCCAATTTTTCATTTGACTTTCTTCAGAGTTTGAAACCTTCATTCTGTATGTTCCTCTTCGATTTGAATTTGTTGGAGATCGGACATTCGGATGATTTGACGGAGGCAGGCGTGGCGGAGCTAGCTGAATACTGAAGAGATCGAGCATATTCTCAAACCCTAACTGCTGAGTTAGGTGCCTCAAAAACTTGGGCGCCCTTCTTCACCAGGGGTGCCCAAAGTCGCCACACTTAGTCAATTTTTGATATTTCTCATGTTCTTCATTCCATCTTCTGTTTGAAACTGCTCTGTTTGATCTTGAATTCCGGGAGATTGGATGATTCGTTGACTTCACCGTTGGATTCGTCACGGAGTTGGCAGAGAACTGAACAACTTTGGTTGGAGGCAAAAACCCTAATTCCATCTTTTAGTGCCCTAAAAATGTGGGCGCCTATTCTCTTTTGGGGCGCCCATGTCTGGTAGTGTTAGAAAATTTTCACCATTTTCAATCTTCTTCTTCGTTCTTCATGCTAGCTCATGAGTTCACCTTCTGTCGAACATTTGAGTGTTGAGTTTGACACCTGGCAACCGACTAACCTCCATTGATGACCTTAGAGCTCCTGATATGCTTCTAAAAAAGCAGAATAGACCCAGTAGGGAAAAACTGATTATTTTTAGATTCCGACTGCACCAGCCTGATATGGACGCATTTTTGAGCCAATCAAAATCAGTTTGGACCCTGACGGACCAACTTTCTATTTTTAGAAAAATTTGCTATTATCCATTTCCAAAGAAACCTAGAAAAACCCAGAAAATGTTACTAATTTTAGAAAATTTCTAAAAATAGCAGTTTTCCTAAAAAGTAGGGATGAAAAATTGAGATCTGGGTTTTGTAGATTAAGCTGCTCTAAGTTGCTCTGAGCAGACCTAGATTGTCAGATTTTGAAAATTTTGTGTTTTAACCCCTCATGCAAGACATGCACACCCAAATTTTGACCTTTTTGATTGATTTGACAAGACTTTTACTCATTTCTTCAAAATATCTAAGTGTAACAAAAATTTTAATTTTGGGGTACAACATTGTCCATCACAGTCATCTCCGACAAAGGGATAGAGTCCTGAACGAGAGCAAGAGGCAAAGGTTGAGGAACAATGAGGGGAGTTGGCTCTAATGCTTCGGCAGTGGGCCTCTTCCTGTTCACTTCTCTAGGAGCAGGAACGGTGGTAGGCCGCGGAGGCCGAGACATAGAGGATTCCTTGCGGGGGCCCTTCCTTCTACCTTACAAGTAGGGCCAAGGTCTAGGAGGGACGGTAGGAAGGTACGATATCCTAATCTTAGCTTTGCACCAAGCAGGCACCATCGAAATTCTCATGTAAAAGCCAGGAATATTCATCCAAAACTCTTCTTCAGAAAGAGAAGTAGAAGAGGCACCCTGAGGACGGGCAGGCCTTTCCTTTCCCTTTCGAGAAGAGGAGGCAGCTTGCTGCTGCACTATCAGAAGGGTCAATTTTGGTTGTCCTTTGCCCCCGGTCTTATACTTCACATAGCTTTGGTAAAGTAGGTCCGTTCTTGGGGGAAGCGGACCTAGCGGGGTGGGCCAAAAATGATCCAATGAGTAGCCTCCACGGGACACCAATGGCTGGTATCTAGTGTCATGCACAACATGCACAACACCTTCGTTGGATAATTTCAAACACTTATGAATAACAGAAATGATTCCATTCATGGAAGCTAGCTAAGGTATGCCTAACTTCACCCTGAACAGATTAGATTCTCGGATAACATCAAAAGTTGTGTTCACGGCCTTAGGTCCAACTAGGACAGAAAGAGTTATTGAGCCATACGGCTTGAGAGAGAGGCCATTGTGTGTACGAATGGTAGATTTTGTTTCTTCATACTCCCTTTGTAATGAATTTAGCCATAACGTCTCCTTTGTGATAACATTCACTCGGCTCGAGGGGTGGACTAAGACCCCCGTCACAATGTTCCCATTGAGGCGAGCGAGAATGTAAAGGGGAGAGGGCTTATTGTTCAAGGGCATATCCTGCAAGGTGAACGTCACGTCTGGCGAACCAGTCATAGGCTGCGTGGAAAGAGTAATCATGACCATGTTAACGTACGTTGAGGGTTGAGTGGTAGAATCAAAAGGATCAATAATTTAGCAGAATGAGACAAAAACGGGTCTGTGTATATCTGCAACTCACTATTTGCTTTCGCCACCGATTTATTCGCATTTTGTTTACTCCCATTGAGACGAATAGTACCGTCCTCAATGTGGTCCTGTATCTCGTAATGCAGGCACATACAACGTTCAATATCATGTCCGTTGACTCGATGATACTGACAAAAGGCATTTGCATTGTACCAATTAGGGTAATGTTCCTTGAGAGGTCGAGGGTTCTCCAAGGTTATGATCTTATCCTTTAGCAACTTTTGCAATATGGAAGAATAAGATTCTGCTAACTTCATGAACTTTCTGTTGTGTCTGAGGCCGTTATCATTCGTTGCAACTACTACATTCGCAACAACCTTACCTTTTCCTGAGATTGATACAATAGATCTTCCTTCTGAACGAGAGCATGAGGAGGATCCCCTGAATTGAACTACCGTCTGCTGATATTCTCGTAATGCTGCACACAGATGCGCGAAAGAGGGGTATTTCATAAGGGAAAACTTTTCCTGCCATGGTCTTTGCAGGTTCCCTATGAATACCTTTTGTATGTTAGAATCGGGCAACAGGTATGAGATCTATGAAAAGAGCGCTTGGTACCGTGCTGTGAAATCAGTTATCTTCTCGTTATCCCCTTGCTTGCATCAGACGAGATCCGAAAAGGTCATCTTTGATCCGATGTTGGTTTGGAACTATTGGAGAAACTGATTTACAAGTTCATCAAATGAGAAGATAGAGTTGTTAGGTAGGGAATAGTACCACTCGAGTGCTATATCCTTAAGAGATCGAGGAAATTATTTTGCCATCAACGCATCATGATGGAAGAAGTCTATACACATGGCATTAAAGGCGAACACATGTGTTTGTGGGTCCCCTTTGCCACCATATTTCTCAAATTTGGGAATCTCCATTCCTTGTGGGAAGGGAGTACTTAAGATTGTTACCGACAATGGGCTATGTCGGAAAAAGGGTTGAAAAATAGGCTGGGCCAAGGCTTGGGAGAGACTCACCAGCTGGTTTTGCATACGACCCATATTCTGAAGCAGGGTGTTCAAAACAGGGTTAGTAGATGTCAAAGGACTAGTGGAGCATCCAGAACCACCGCCACCAGAACCACCTCCGGAGCCACCGCTATGACCTCCGTTGGAGCCACCACCATCGGTAGGATTTCCACCGGAGCCACCTCCATGGCCTCCACCAAAGCCACCTTTGTCGGTGCCACCCCTGCTACTAGAACCACCGCCACTCATTCCACTAGAGCTTCCGCCATTGGGGGTAATAGGAGGGGTGAAATTGAACCCAAGGGGTGTTTTACTCGCCTTGATAGTGGGGGGCTTTTGAGAAGCAGAAGAGACACTGATTGAGGGGCCCGTTTTAGCCATGCATATAGATGTGGTAGGCATGGAAACACCTATTTGTCTTTCACAGGTATCGAGCACTTCCCCTTGGGTAGTACCCGATCTAGTCTTATACGAAGGAACATAAGCTTTAGTTAGATCAGCAAGGTCACGTAAGAATTCTATGCCTGTCCGATCCTTTCCTAACAAATGTCTCACTTCGCTAGTAAGCCTAGTGGCTCTTGCCGTGTTTGGTGCTTTCTCCAAATGATTCATGAGGTCTTCCAATCTGTTATCCAATGCCAAAAGGTTTTCGTAGGGACATGCACTGCCCCATTCTCATCCACGGACGAAGGGGATGCTGGAGGAGTAGGAATGTGAGTGGTCTCGTCTACGAAACCCATCTCGTTAGTGAAGCTCGTAGGAAAACCAGTGGTAAACTCATTAGCTAAACCAGTGGAGAAACTAGAGGCGAAACTAAAAGTGACCTTCGTCTTCTCCATCGGTAAGTGTCGCACGCTTCTAACAACGTACCCGGAAGTCGTAGACTGGGTTGTGATGTTCATAAACCTTCACAACACTCAGGGTTACAACAATCTCAATGCACGAGGGAAAAGCCTCAACACAGACAAATGGTTAGACGTATTCATGTTGGGTTCACCAAAAATGTAAGAGAGGGGGACCAACCACGTCAAGGCCCCAGGGCACTAAGAACCAAGAGCGGAAGGCTGCCCTAATTTACCTCACTCTAAAGGATGTCTTGGGGAGAGGATCGAGAATGAAGAGCACTATGTAGTACTTTTGTCACTCTACAAACTTGAACTTCAGGTTTAGGCTAGGCAAGCTGATTTTTGGAGTTGGTACTGCACCTTAGACAACTCTCTGTGCAGCGCGAACATGGGACGATAGCACGGTGCGCTGGCGTCTCTCTGGTGCATTGGTGTCCGTACGGCTAGAAAACACAAAGTATAGTAAAAACTACCTAAAAACTTATTGACAGCCTAGCTAGTTGATTTTGACGGGAAGAACAGAAGGAGAAAGTACAGAGAATAAAAACGGAGATGATTAAGCAAGTAGATAAAAGCAAGGGTGACAAAGATTATCTCACAAAAGCGCCTGTTCGCCAACTAGCTCCACGTGCACATCCACCTACACACAAACAAGAAGGGGAAAATTGTTGTGGTTGTATAGGGGCCTGCCTCAATTAAACCCCCGTTTTGGTGTTTCCACCTCCACGGACAGCCAGAAAGCAACGGAGTAGAATATGCGATAAAGAAAGTGGAAAGAAAGATTGTAATGAACACTACAAAACAATACTATGCTACTCTATCAAATCACAAAGGAGAGGAGTGAAGCGTTACCACCTCCACCCAAAAGCTCAGTAGCTAATGGAGGGAGAATGCAAGGTATGGACTTGGCAAAGTCACCACTGCTGCAGCGGTGATGAAGGGAGGTCTCGCAAGACTCCAAGCCCACAACTTCTATGGCTGCTTCACACTTGCAATGTGGAGTTGATGAAGTGTCAATGCTGCTGCAATGATAAAAAATGAAGTGCTAGAATGTTGGAGTGAATGAGAATTTAATTGAAAGATTGAATGTGAATGTCTAGAAAAAGGAATGAATGAATGGAGAATGTTTTTGAAGGTGGGATGAGAAGAATCTGCCGTTTTCGGGTCGGTTGGTCGAAGAGGGACGTTACAATTCAACTCCAATCGAGTGTGTGATGCCTCTGCCAACTTCAGACACAGGAATCCGTCAGGGATGGCAACGCGCTGTGTAGACGTCCGCACGTCGCATGTTCGTCCTCGACAAATATTCCCTCACCGACACACAAGACAAACGCCAAGTGGATGGAAGGTAGGTGGGTGATTTTTCTAAGGTGAGGGTATGTGAAAGGGGAATTTGTATAAGGGGTGCAAATTCGCTTCTATACAAATACTTGTCTTTTTTCTTTTACTTTTGCCAATGTCAAGGCTACCTTTGCTAAGAGCTACAATTTTCCCTTCTTTTCGCCCCCTTCTTTTGGGTAAGAAGCTTCTAACTGAAATGATATTAGAAAGGGATATTGGAGCATAAGAAATAAGCCATATCTTATTAGAACTTCTATTGGTGAAAAGCAGCAGAAGATATATCAATCTAAATGTATCAACTGAGGTTTTCAAACATGTATTAAATCATGAAAATAACAATGAAGAACAAGTAATATCTTACATTGATGTATACAAAAATAGGCCATTAAACATGGAAGCTCTCTCAATAATTAATTCAGCAAAATCATGGATATATATTGCTAAGAGAAAAAATGAAAACAAATGGAATCCAAGAAAAGCATATGTGAGTCTTTCCTAAATTTATATCTATTCCTCCACAGGAATCAAATAAATGGTTCAATTTTTGCTTCTCAGAATTGTTTCTCTATAAACCATTCTGTGACATTAGCAAATATATTGGTCATAACAATGATTCAGTACTATCAAATTGGGAAAACCTCAACTATAATCAATTGCATCTCAAATGAAAAACAATTACAAAAATTGTTGAAGACAATATCGATTCTCAAACAGAAGACACCGACATTGTCCAAGATGCTACTACAGAGCATGAATGGGAAATCATATCAAGGCTTCAACATGGTCAAATTATGCAGATTTCAAAGATAGATATGTTGGGAAGGAGAGATGTAGACAAACAGACAAATTGGTCCACTGACTTTAAAAGTGAATAGTACACAAATGAAGCTATCAATTTCATTACCACCATGAAAAGTATTGGCTCTCTAATATACCACAATCTATCAACTATGGAAACCTCAACAATAAACAAGATAAAGCAATTAACATTATCCTTTCACACTACCATGTAAATCAAAATAAATCTCCACTATTTATGATAATTCAAGGAACGATAGGAACATGAAAGTCATATGTTATAGGTGCAATAAAAGAAGCACTTCAGAAAGCTTCAATGCCAAATGAATCTTCCCTTCTACTTGCACCAACTAGAGTAGCGACATTCAATATTGGAGCATCAACTATTCATTCAAAATTGAGAATTCCAATAAGAGACTTCAAAGAACTTGAAGGGAAAAGATTGACACATTTTCAACAAGAATTAGCACATATCGGATATATATTGATTGATGAAATGAGCATTCTAGGTGAAAAATTGATTGAAAACATAGATTCTCGACTCCGTCAACCTTTTCCTCAAAATTTAGATCAAAACTTTGTAGGTATGTCTCTCATTCAAAATTAAAGCATCGTATATTATTTCTTTTAACAAACTTGAATTTAAATGTACTACAATTTCATATTTTATCAAAAATAATTTTTCAACACAATATTTATGAATCACTTTCAGGAATATCAATGATTTTGGTTGGAGACCTCAGACAGTTACCACCTATTAACGATAGACCGCCATATAGCAGAAAAAGACGAGCTAGAATACTATGGGAAGAATTCACAAATTTCATTACTTTAGATCACATTTTCAGACAATATGAATTAAACAATGATCAACAAAGATTTCGTCAACTTCTAGCAAATATTAAAGATGCAAACCCTACTATAGATGATTGGATACTTTTAATGACAAGATCTAATACAAGACTTGATACAACAACCAATGAAGATTTTGAAAACAATGTTCATTTGTTTTCAAAAATGTTCACATTCACAACAGGAAAAAAATATACTCATTGACAAATCCAGTTACATGTAGCATTCCAACAAAAATTGGCACTATCAGTGTAATAGAAGAAGGTGCAGATGATGAACTAGTTATTGAATTATTATTGAGTATAAATGCAAGAGTTATGTTAACATCAAACCTATGGATACAAGCAAGTCTTGTAAATGGAGCTCTCGGATTAGTTCAACAAATTGTATATAAACTAGGAACAGGACCACCTCAACCACCAACATATGTATTGGTTAAATTTGATAGTTACTCAGGAATACCTTTCGATGATCAGCATCCATTTATTGTTTCAATCACACCAATTCAATGGGGAGGCTCAATACAAATACCATATAATGAGCCTAACCCAATCTGACTCAAACCACTTCAATTTCTTGCCCTTTGTAATTTTGTCAAACAGTTGGTGTGCAAAGTCTTTACTTGCTGTTTTGATTTTCAGTTTGATGTTGTTTGCTTGAAATGATGTCTAAGATGATTAAAATGCTTTCAAAGGACTTCTATGATGTCTAAACAAGAATCTCAATGCAATGCAATTCTCTTTTTGGATTTTCAAATGTAAATATATGAATACTATATGTAAAAAGTGCATCTACAGCCAATTGATATTTTGTCAAACACTTGGCATGCATACTACTAAGTTGATCATGAATGATATAAACATGCTCATTTACAACAATATATGACCAGCAACTTATATCTCCTTATTTGAAATATAATGTCCAATACAATGCTGATATAAAAAGGCCAAGACTCTTGGCATTACAATAGACTTCCAATATATGATATTGCTGATAACAAACATGCACCTACAGCTGATATGCAAACTATTTTATATCTTATGATGGATGCAAAAAAATGTAGAACTTGGTTACAAGATGCACCCTTGATAGGAGATGATGTAGCAACCACCAAAAATGCAAAATGGACTCCCTTCCAACCAAATCGAAATCCTCAACCAGCCGCCCCTGTTTCTGATATAATTGATCAAAATAAATAGTTTGCAGCCTCCTTGTCTTCTAATCAGCATCAAACTTCATTGGATAGTCCCCATGAATGGAGTGCTCCCCTTAGAAGGAAAAATCGATGCATATTGGATCCTCCATGAGCAAAATCGTGCCACTTCCACAAGCTGGTATGATGACTGAAAAACTATATCAGAATAATATATGGTGCCAAAATTGTCCTTATTGCTGATGCTTTGTAGTGATCTGAAGCTGCAAAATGATCTTCTTCACAACTAAATTGAACTCCTTCAAAATTGGCCTTTGGTCATTAATTTTGATGCAATGAGAAGTCTGAAGTAACTGCTCCAATCAGCTGCAACCCTTCGGTAGATAGTTTCACTACCTCAGTTATGCAAATCAATGGGATGCTTCATACCCAAAGACCTCCACTGTATTCTGCAGAAACCACAAGGCTCCTCCACAACAAGCATATCAAAAATCAATGTCAAATGTTCTGGATGATGAAACAATGACCAACTCCCATCTATTTATTCTTTTCTCACCAAGTCTAGGGCGGCCATCTAGAAGCTTCTCCAATATTCTTTTATTTTATTTTAGTGACTTTATAATAATAATAATTTATTTTGAGTCACTATATTAAATTGATTAAATATAAGGTTACTCTTGATTTTTAATATTTTAATAACCTTATAAAATAATTAATTTAATAATTTCTCCCTTATTTCACCATTTAGCTTTTGGAAGCAAAAAGGCTAAATAAACACTACAATGGCCACTAGGAAGGGGACATTACATACCATTAAGATTAGCTTGGGCATTAACAATACACAAAGCACAAGGTTGAACTCTTCAAAAAACAACTATTGATATAAACCCAACTGAAGGAACAAGATTAATATTTGTGGGAATTTCTCATGTTAAGTCTATACAAGGCCTACGCATAATGCCTCCATTCACATTTGATAGATATGATAAACTGAAGAAAGGAAAGAAAATTCCAAACAAAAAGCAGAAGAAAATAGGCTGAAAGCCTTAGAAATTAACTAATGTAAAATCTATACTTTTGTTTTCAATACAATCAAGATTTGTATAAATAAAATGCATTCTTCTTCGTTTCACTATTATTAATTTCTACTTCTATGTCATTATTGTTTTCCATTGAATAAAAGTTAATTTATTGATTTCTCTCTCCCTCTCTCTCTCTCTCTCTCTCTCTCTCTCTCTCTCTCTCTTTATATATATATATATATCCAATTATTGAAAAAGTGCGATGGCTGAGAGCTGCGAAAGTGCGAGCTTGGAGGCCTGTGGCCTGTAGCAAGCTGCGGGTGGTCTTGTATTTCCTTTGACGCCATTTGCATGTTGTGTGGGTGAATTCCTTTGGCTGTGTTTCTTTGGTGGGGGGTTTTTCTTGCTTACAGGGGGTCTATTTTCCTTGGTGCCGTTTTTGTTTGAGGTTGGATTCTTTTGCTTTCAGAAGGGATCTTTTGTTTGGAGGATGGCAGAGCAGTAGGTCTCTTACAGTTTGGTGGTGGCTGATCATAGTGGGTTTCATAATGGATCTTCATCAGGGATGAATGCTCAATAGTCTCAATCATTTTATGTGGGGGAGGGCCCTAAATTGAAGAAAGTGAATGGTTGTTTGCCTAGGAGTCAGGATTGTCTAGTCTTGGTTCTTCCTCCAGAATTTGTGGCTAATGATGTCTCTTATTAGAGTAGACATGCTTTAATCTGCAAATTTTTTGGGATTCAAATTCCTCTGCCAGCTTTGGATGCTTGGATTAGGAGTACGTGGCAAGTTGAGGGCGACATGGAGCTAATGGTGGCTGCAAATAGCTATTTTTTGGTTGTTTTCTCCAATATGGCTAATAGGAATCGGGTTTTTGAGGGAGGACCCTTTATAATCATGTTGGATTATTTATAAAACCTTGGCACATGGGTTTTAATACAGTTAAAGAATTTCCATCGAGGGTTCCTATCTGGGTCCGTTTGCCGAGGCTTCCCTTGGAGTTTTGGAGAGAAGATATTTTACAACGGATTGCGACTCTTCTTGGTAAGCCTGCTGTAGTTGCTCAACAAACCCTTGAAAGAAAGGTTATTTCTTTTGCTCGGATTTGTGTGGAGGTTGACTTGAACAATCCCTTGCCGGATTCTTTGGAAATCTATCTTGGTTCTTTGTCCTGGATTCAACAACTTGATTATGAGTCCCTACCTTTTCGTTGTCGGATTTGTCATAAGTATGGGCATCTTTAGAAGCAATGTCCTAGGATTAAGAAGGCTCCTCTTTCCAACTCCCCTCCTTTGTCTTCGGCTCCAAAAGCTGTTAGGAAGGATAAAGGGAAATCTTCGATGATGAAGGGTGAACTACATAAAGATGGCTTTGTGCCGGTTAAGCGGGCTAAGGGCTGTGGGCAGAAGAGATTGTTCAAGGACAGGAAGAATGAAGAGGACTTTAATCGGTTTGAGGTGTTGAACACCTCAACTTTGGAGGAAGAAATCCCGCCGGATGTGCCTTCTAATGCTATTGGTATGGGTTGTGTTGTGGGACAGGAATCCGGTCAGGATATTCATTTATCACAAAGTGTGCAGGATCATCTGGTAACTTTGAATGATCATATGCAGGATGATGATGATGATGATGATATTGTCTTGGCGGATTTGGCAAAGGAGGGGCTAGTTTCTGGCAAGAGCAAGTGGTCTTCTCTAGCCTTGGGGGTGCAACAATGCACAATTACGAAGGGTTTGCTTGAGCATTCTTCTAAAAGTGGACGAAAGAAGGATGTTGAGAAGATTAAGCGTACTGGAGATTTATTGGTGGAATTTGGGTCTGTTAAACCCATTGATGTTCACTTTTCTCCATCTCCCCCATGATTGTTCTCTCATGGAATGTAAGGGGGTTGAATAGCACCTCCCGTCAAAAGGCTATTCATGATTTGGTTGCTGCTCATTCTCCGGACATTTTTTGTGTTCAGGAGACTGAACTTTCGGTTGATTTCATGCTTTAGTGTGCTTCTCGTATCTGGTATTTTGGTCAGTGTCAATGCATTGGTTCTCAAGGGAGTTCTGGGGGTTTGGCTCTTTTTGGGATCCAAGAAAGATTGCTCCGCTTTGGTGGATTTCCAGTCAATCTTCTATTTCTATGGCTGCCTCTTCCTTGGAAACTGGTGAAACCATTTTGGTTACTAATGTTTATGCCCCAATTGATATATATGGAAAAATCTAGCTTTGGGCTCATATAAGGTATGTTAGATCTTGTGCTCCTTATCTTCCTTGGATTTTAGCTGGTAATTTTAATTCTGTGTTGAGCTTGGAGGAGAAAAGAGGTGGGCTGCCCCGGCTTGGTCCTGCTTCTGATCTTTTTCGGGAGAATGTGGATTTGCTTGCTCTAATTGATTTCAAACCTTTTAATGGAGTTTTTACTTGGAATAATAGACGGAGTGGAGAGGAAGTGATTTCTGAAAGGTTGGATAGATTTCTTGTTTCCTGTTTTTGGATGGGAGGTAGGTTGGCTACTGGGTCTAAGATTCTTGATTGGCGGGGCTCTGATCATTGGCCAATTAAACTTTCAGTAATCTATTTTACAACTCCCAAGAATCCTCCCTTTAAGTTTCAGCTTATGTGGCTTCGGGAGTCTTCTTTGCATGATCTTATGGCTCAGTGGTGGTGTGATTGCAGCCCAGCTTATGGTATTGCTATGTATGCCTTTGTTAAGAAACTTCAGTATGTTAAGTTTCACCTTAAGAGATGGAATAGGATGAGTTTTGGTAATTTTAAGGTTATGAAGAGGAATGCCCAGGCGCGCTTTGCTGTGATTACTCACCAAATTCAGGATTTTGTTTTCTCGGATGCTTTGGGTCAAGTGGAATCCTAGGCTGAGAGAGTTGTGGAGGAGCGGGAGCTTCGGGAGGAGATCTTCTGGAAGCAAAAGGCTCGGATTGATTGGCTTCAGGAAGGGGACAGGAATACTGCTTTCTTCCATCATTTTGTGTAGGCTCATCGTAATAGAAGTTGTATCTCCTCTTTGGTCACTGCGGATGGGATCCACATTTCTTCCTTGCAGGCTTTATCTCGTGAGGCTAGACAGTTTTATTCTGCTCTTTTTTCTGAGGATATGCCCCCTGCAGAGATGAGGAGAATTTGATCCTTGCTTGCATTCCTTCCCCGATCTCCAAGGAGATGAATGATTCCCTCATCTGCCTGATTTCTTTGTCGGAATTGGAAGAGGTTGTTTTTGGGATGAATAAAGGTAAATCCCCTAGTCAGGATGGTTTTCCTGCTGAAGTTTTTCAGGAGTTTTGGGATATTATAAGTCTGGATTTGCTAGAGGTTGTCCGGGAATCTCTTCGCCGTAAGCAGATGCTTCATGCTTTGAACTCTACTTTTTTGGTCCTCATCCCTAAAAAGGAAGGTGCTGATTAGCTTGAATTCTTTCAACCTATTGCTCTCTGTAATGTGGTGTATAAAATTATTACTAAATTGATTATTGAAAGGCTCAAAATTTGTCTTCCGTCTATAATTTCTAAGGAACAAGGTGGCTTTGTGGTTGGTAGATAGATCTTGGATGGGGTGGTTGTTGCCTCTAAAGTCATTCATTCTATGGCGGCTTCTAAGGACAAGGCTATGTTTATCAAATTGGATATGGCCAAAGCTTATGATAGAGTCAAGTGGCATTTTTTGCAGAAGATTCTCTTGGGCTTTGGTTTTAGTCTAGATTGGGTTGATTGGACTATGAGCTGTGTTACATCTTCCTCCTTTTTTGTTTTTATGAATGGGGAACCTTCCGAGCTTTTTAAGGCTTCTAGGGGCCTTCGTCAAGGAGATCCTCTTTCCCCTTATCTATTTATTATTATGGCTGAGGGCCTAGGCAAATTTCTTAAGTTGTGGGTTGACCAGGGCAGGATTCAAGGTTGGTGTTTGGGTAATGGGCTACCGCAACTATCTCATCTTCAATTTGTGGATGACACTTCTCTTATGGGGAGGGCTTGCCTTTAGGAGGCCGTTTCTTTTAGGTGGGCTTTGGATATTTACCTCGTTGCTTCTGGTCAGAAAGTCAATGAGCATAAGTCTTCTATCTTCTTTTTTAATACTCCTCAAGCTATTTAACAAAGGATTGCTAATATTTTGAGATTTTAGATTGGGTCTCTTCCCTTTGTCTATTTGGGAATACCTCTTGCTGTTGGTAGGCAGCCTAGGTCTTCTTGGCAAAGATTGCTTGATAAGTTGCGCAGTAAAGTCAATCATTGGACTCACCGTTGGCTTTCTACTGCTGCGAGAGTTACTCTTTTGAAGTCAGTAATCCAGGATCTTCCTATTTATAGGTGTTTTGTTCAGACGACGACTCTGTATTTCCTAAGGGAATTTGATGCTCTCTCACGACAATTTCTTTGGAGTGGTAACTTGCAATCGGCTAAGTGGAGCCTTGTTAAGTGGGATATGGTGTGTAGGCCACAAAAAGAGGGGGGCCTTGGATTGCGTTCTGCTATTTTGAATGGTGAAGCTCTTGCTGCCAAGTTATATTGGCGTTGGTGTACTAGTTAGCATCAGCTTTGGGCCCGCATTCATACCCAAAAGTATCTTAAAGATGTTAACACTTTTGATGTTCCTCGTTATCCTTTGGAAGGAAGGGGATCTATGATTTGGAATACCCTCAAATCGGGGGCACAGTTGGTCAAGAAGGGGCTTTTTTGGATTTGTCATATGGGTTCTCAGCTCTTTTTTGGTGGGATTCTTAGGATGGTCATCCTCCTATTCTTTCTGCTTATCCTCATCTCCAGTCTCTTTGTGACCATTTTACTGTTGCAGGCTGGAACACGGTTGAGCATTGTAAGGTTGTTTGGAATATTGGATTGGCTACTAGCCTTAGATGGAAGCACTCCTCGGATTGGCTGCCAGGAGGGTCAGAGGGGGATAGGCAAGAGTTGGCTCAACTTCTTGCTTCTTGGGAATGTAATTCCATGGCAGGGCAAGATGTCCTTGCGTGGAGTAACAGTGATTTATCTGATAAGTACTCGGTTTCAACTGGGTATGGTGAGTTGCTTAGGCAGGTGTTTGGGGACATTGAGGTTCCTTGGTGGAAACACGTGTGGAACAAATTTTCTTGGCCCAAGTGCAATTTTTTTCTATGGCTGGTCGTCTAGAATAGGTGTCTTACTTGGGATAACTTGTGCAAGAGAGGGTTTCAGGGGCCCTCGATATGTGTTTTGTGTTGGTACAGTGAAGAGAGCGTTTCTCATCTCTTCTTTCAGTGTCCCTTTTCTAGGAGGCTTTGGCACCTTTGGTGGGCTGTATGGAACTAGACTTGTTGGCATGTCTCTTCTTTGGCGGAGTTCTTTGCCTGGTGGGGGAAGGCCCCTGTGAAGACTTCTTTTCTTCAAGTTTCTTGGGATTTGGGACCGACTTTTATTATCTGGCATATTTGGTTGGAGAGGAATCTCAAGATTTTTCAAAATGTGAAGCTAGTTGTCCAACATTTGTGGTGGAAGATTCTTCATTTTGTGGGAGAAACTACCGCAGCTAAGTGTGACTTGGCTGGGGGTGTGGATCTTGGAGAAGCTGTCTTTTGTACTCGTCTCAATCTTCCTCTTCAGCGGGGGGCTGCTCAAAATGTTGGTTAGATCATGAGAAATAGATGTCGTCATCCCCTTCAGAAGTTAAATAGGGAAGGGCGTTGGTCTCCTCCTCATAGTGTGTTGAAAATCAACACTGATGGTTCTTCTCGTGGGAATCTTGGTCATGCTGATATTGGAGGTGTTGAGCAGACTAGTTTGGGGACTGTTGAGTTTATCTTTTCTGTTTATAAGGGTTGGTATACTAACAATGTGATGGAGGCTCTTGCCATTCTTTGTGCTGTGGAGCATGGTTGTGCTCTCGGGTGGAGACGGATCATTAGTGAATCTGATTCTCAAGTAGTTGTGACTTTGTTGAAGAGGCAACAGTTAGAGGATGTTAGTTGGCATTTGGTTGTTATTATTAAACAGATTCTTAATCTGTGTGCTTCCTTGGATTTTGTTTCTTTTTATCATATTCCTCGGGAATGGAACGGGGTTGCGGATTGTTTGGAAAAATGGGCTTCTGATCGTTTGCAAGGTTGGAATGTTGTTGAAAGGGGTCAATTACCCCCGGATTTGTCTCAAAAGTTGGACCAATTAGTGGAGAGTGACAGGGCTATGTAATTCCCTTGCTTTGTATTGCTCTTTTTTTATTTGAATAAATTTTTTACCCCTCTTTTAGTCAAGTCAAGTATATCCAATTATCATAAATTAAATTAAATCATTATATATACAATTATAATAAAAAATGACATAAATATAATTTAATATAAATTTCACTATTTCCACTTGTAATTAAATAACTTAAATAGCAAAATACAAACATAATATTACATATTATTTATAGTGGAGTAGATGGCCTATTGCAAAATTATTGAAGGAAATAGTATAAAAGAAAAGATCCTTGATAATGACTTGTGATCCACTGTGAGGTAACAAGTTGCTGATTTTTAAAAACTTGCTGATTTTATTAATAAATTGGTTGTTGATTTTATTATAATTTTTTTTTTCTAATTTTCTAACTTGTCTTTTTTGAATTTTTTTCTTGCAAAGATGCTTGCTTGTTCATCTCACCTATTGTAGATGTCATTAGATATGTTATATGAACTCTCTTAATCTTGGAGAGATTTATGAGACATTTGACAACATGCTTGGGTGAATGATGCAAGCAATTTGTCACAAGGATCCTAATTTGGGATTATATGAGCAATATATTAAGCCCATTGTGATGTGTGGTGAAACACTATGAAGACTCCACTTCATACGGTACCCATTACTCTAAATCCCAAATGGCATGCACCAAAGGCTGGTAGGTTGCTTCCTTGTGATGATGAAAAGGTGAAAGAAGGGTTAATGAAGGCCCTTTGAAAGATGTATTCAAATGAGTTGAGTATATTTTGCACACAATGGCTTGCCTTTATTAATTGGGTTAATGAAGGCCTTTTGAAAGATGTATTCAAATGAGGAGTTGACTATACTTTGCACACAATGGCTTGCCTTTACTAATCGGGTTAATGAAGACCCTTTGAAAGATGTATTCAAGTGAGGAGTGACTATTCTTTGCACACAATGGCTCTCCTTTACTAATATCCATGGTCCAACATTCAACAAATTAGAGGCAAAGATAGATAAAGCTACATTGGCTCAAACTGATCCTATTGGATGGTGGACATGGCACAAGAAAGACACACTAGAGTTGAGAATTCTCATTATTTGCCTCCTTTCATAGGTTACTGGTTTCTTTGTTGTGGGAGGAACCGGTCCACATATAGCTTTATCCACTCTAATAAGAGGAATAAACTTATCTCTAAGTGAGTAGAGAAGTTGGTGGCTGTGCTAAGTGCTTTACGACTTTAGGATCGTTAAACTTCAAAGTATTGATAGACTCCAATTTTACGATGGGATGTTGATCCCAAAGATGCCACCCAAATTGATGAGGAGGAAACATAAGAGAGATTGGTTGGTGTTCCATTTGATGAGGCAGTCCCTCATAGTGGCAACGGTTCAAAGTCAAACTTTGATTTTGATGCAATATTGGTAGATGATGATTAGGGGTAGCCTCATACTCTCTATCACTATGTTTTTGTGACTTTGTCATTTTGTAGTTCAAACTTGCAGCCTCTGGGCATTGTGTTGTATCTTTTAATTTTATATAATATGCATATTGACAATGAATTATGGAAGCAATTAAATTTTGAGTTTTAACATATATTAATTTGTTCAACTCTCATGTGAAGTCTCAATTGAAACTCAACTCTGATGTTGTGCATTAAAGATTCTATAATGTATATGATGAATGCTTTATCAATGTTATCATATGAATATTTGAAATTTCCCTATGTTTTTATATAGCTGTCCCTGCCATCCCCATCCTAGAAACTTGGTGGAACATAGGTATACACTTGTCCACCATATGCTATTCACTTCTTACCTTATGGGCACTAGGTAATGAGTTTTGTTTGTCGTCACCTCTCAATATCAAGTCTAATGCTTGCATCTCTACATCTTCCAAACTTTCATATGGTTCAACTCTTCTATAGTCTTCAAGAGTCATTGTTACAAGGTTGTATCTTGAAGGATCTCTTCCAGTTGCTTCTCAAGTAGTTTGCCAAATTCAAGGATTGCTCATTATTCTAAATATTTCCATTTTAGCATCTACTTCGGAGTGCTTCCTTGTTTTCACATACCAGACTGACTTTTCTACTTTATCATTTCTAGTTGTTATCTACCAACAACTGCAACAAATTTGTTAGATCTTGTGAGATATCTTTTCTGCAAAAAGGATTGATTTATTCAATAAAGCTTTGCTGTGTTTTGAGAGCTCTTTTCTTTAGAATCTTGAAAACCTTGCTTTATGCTTGTGCCTCATTTTTTTCATCTTGACAGGTACACAAATCATTTTCCTTAATTGGTCACAACTACTCAGCAGCTTGTCCGATTAATTCAGAGCTCTTCGCCTTAGAATATTGACAACCTTGCTGTATACTTGTGCCTCTGTTTTTGCATCTTGAGGGATATCCAAATCATTTTCCATAATTAGTTGCATCATCTTTGCCTCTGGAGGGATATGCCATTTTCCATAATTTATTGCAACAACTCAATGGCTTATCTGATCAATTCAATTTCCTGCTTAGTATCTGGATACTTTGTTTATTGAATCTTTCTTATTTTCTGCTCAAGGTGATAGCCCTGGCTTTTTTCTTTGCAATCTTGTGACTTCATGTACATTGGTTTAATCCCTAGTAGTCTTCTATGCAATTCTTTCTGTTGACTTTGATTGTGCAATTGCCATATTTATATTTCACATTTTTTTTAATCTTGTTGCTGCTTTTCAAGGGCTGTTAAATATTTTGAATGTGCTTACCTGAAACTCTAAAATACATACAATATATATCCCTGTTCAGATTAATTGGATGGCTATGGTAATGTGATTTATTTATGTATACATGTAGCATGCCATTGGTTTCCTTGGCTGTCTTGGATATCTTCTCCTCTGTTGATAACTCCTCGTTGTTGATAACTCTCTTGTTTCTGATAGCCCCCATGTTGTTAATTACATCCATCTTGCCCTTGCTGCCTAGGTGAGTTTTACCCCTGCATTTTTGGAGCTGTTAATTATCTTGTAGTGAAGGTTGTTGTTAAGGTACTTAAGCCATTTGGCTCACATGTTGCTAACCGATTTTTGTTGTTGTTGATTATATACTGCAAAATCATTCCTTCTATCTTTTTTCAAGTTCTGTGAAGCTGTGCATTCTTTGTCATCATGATTAGAGATCTACAGAAACTATATAATGCACCTTATGGCTGCCTAGTATATCTCTGCAATGAACCTTGATGCGGAATGACCCCATAATGTACATATGTCACAGTAATAAACTTCGGAGTCCACATGGCCTTTTGGTCCACCAACCAATCTTGAACATTAATTTCTTTAGACATTTTGCTACTTTCTAACTCCAAAGATTTTAAGCCCATCAACCCAACCAATTCCATTTGCAGCAGTTTATGGTAAAGTGAAAACACCATGAACAAATTTATCTATAATTGATAACGTGGGAACTGTCCAAAGAGTATCATTTATAATTCAAACTTACGCATGATGGAATTTCTAATTAAATTTGACAAGTTTTTATTCGTCTTTGTTAAAATCACTTTAACAACACACAAGACAGTGCATGAAACTGCAAATCTATCTGATTTATTTGCAAGCACTATATCAACACCATTTGTTGAACATAAAAGCTAGAGTGATTATACTGATTAGGATATTTCATATTTGTGATGTAGATTTTTATTTTTGGATGGTTGCTGTAGGATTTGAATTTGTTTACAAGCTGTGAAATGTTGATAGTTTTATGTCTTTGTCAATCTTTGAAGATGAGAAGAGATATTGGTACCGGGAAGAGGTTATTGACAATCTCTATGGATATATTTGCAAGTCTTGAGATTCAGGGTCATGATTGAATCTTGTTTCTGCTTTTTGTTTGCTTCCCAGTAAGCTTTTGCAAGCTGATAATTTTCATGTTTTCTAGTTGTTTCTAATAGCATTCTCACAGGAAAAATGGGACTGAAAACAAGACCCAAGGCATGGCACCCCCTGTTATTGCAGATCAGCTGGCTTGCATGGCAATTATGTTAGAAACAGCAGTCACATGAGAAGATTTCTACATGTTGAGGGCAGAATTGCATCTAATGTAAAATTTCTGTAATGCATTTTACTCTTGCTCAAAAAGCATTGAATTATCATTATTCTTTCAAGGTCCATATTATATCTGAAGTGAATGCCTACGTATATTGAAGCTTCTGAGCAAAATCTAACTTTGTTAAATTTTCCTTTTCATTTTCAAAAAATTATTTTACATAATAATTACTGAAAACTTGACCTAGTAAAGTGCTGCAGCATTTAAGGGTTTCCATTGTTAGGTGCTGCATTTAAGTCTTGATAGCTTGAAATATGTGAAAGCATTGCTTTTAGATACAATAAATGTTTTTTTTTCTCTTGCTGTTTTAAAATTAAACAATTTCCTTTGCTCTTAGCACTTAGAACTCTTTTAGTACATTTCTGTTTTTTCTCAATTCTGTGAGTGCTGTAGTTTTGAGGGTGGCATTTATAGTTAAAAAACTCAGCCATTTGATCGATCTTAGGCGGATATTTAGTTCAGAGAAGGCAGTAACAATCCAAAAACAGAATACATATTTTTAAGTTCTGCAGGTCATTTTAGTTACAGCACTAGACAACTTCTCTATAATCTGAAGTGGAAGTGAACAGGTGTAATTGAAGACCGGTATTTAGCTAGCAATTGGCTACAATAATCAGCCCATATTTTTAGGATGCATTTGGTAAAGCAGCCGAAACATGAAGGAGTCACAGTGGAAAGTGAACAGAAAATATAGAATTGATTCCTAATTAAAATTTAGATCAGATTGGAAGCATGAAAATTAGCTCTTATTATGAAATATGAATTTGTTTTTGTTTTTGCTGTATATATTTGTTTTCTTATTCTGATTTAATCTTGGAAGTATTCTATATATGTCATGTTCTATCATTTCCGGTAATGCTTCTGATCTTGTCTTGCCTTATAGTTGCTTATTTAAAATGAACTAATCCAACTTCCATGAGTAAAGAGTACAACTGGAAAAATTGATTGTATTACATAGAACTGTGTCATTTTCCAGCACGATAATTTAGGCTGGAGTTAAACAAAAGGAAAATATGAAGCTAAAAAAAGCAAGGAAGAAAAAACCACTTGACTGAAACAATCAGCTAGGCTAGACTTAGAAACTGATCCATGATCTTAGCTGCAGACCAGTAAAGAGTTTAAGAAAACAATGGTTGAATTTGAGGAAAGCAACAAAGTATCTCATAATTCTCTAATAATAGTAATGTATCTGTCTTGATTATTAGTGGCATGGGGAAGATATGACCCTGCTGCAGTTGCAGGATTTGGGTTGTCACTATCTTCTCCACTGACAAAAATCTCCAAATCACCAATGAAGGAATAAAAAAGAGGAGAAACTAAGTTTTTGGACTTAGGAAGCCACGTCTATCTGACACCTATGAGATAAGATGATTCACTACTGGCTGTCTGTCTGTCTCGGTTGCAGAAAAGTATAGAGTCAAAGAAAAAAATGGTTGAACTTGGGGAAAGCAGTAAAGTATCTTAGAGTTCTTCTATAATAGCAATAATTGTGTCTCAATCATTAGTGGTATAGGGAAGATCTGATCCTGCTGCAATTCTGAGATTTGGGTTGTTCCAATCTTCTCCATCACTAAATCACCAATGAAGGAACCACAAAGAGCAGTTATTAAATTTTTGGACATATGAAGCCATGTCTTCGTGAGACCTTTGAGACAAAACAATTCACTACATTTACTTAAGGAAAACAAATTGATCTCTCTCTCTCTGATGCCCTTTTTTGTCTAGTAGATGCCATTTGACAAGAATGATGTTAGAGTAATCATGCATTAGCTAATAACTAATTACTCTTAATTGATTATTAGTCTAATATAGTCTCATGCACTTAAGCTAAACTTAGGAGTTCTTTATTTAGTTAAGTGTTTTTCTGTGTTAATTGAAGTGAGCTATTATTAGATCATTCTGTCTCATCGCATGTGATGCTGACACTTGTCCTAATCTAATCCCTTTACCATTTAGGGTTGCTTTTATATAGCACTCGACCCTCATTGTATTATTACTCTTTGAGATTTACTCTTTTGATCTTTCGAACTCTCAACCTTTGAGGACTTTTGTTTTCCTTAAAGATTCTTGAGGTTCATTCTGTAGTTTTTTCTTGTTGAGGAATATTGCACATATTGTTTGTAGATCTTTTGTGGAAGGTGTCTTTGTTCGTTGTTTGATCATGTGGCTTGTGTTTTTCACAATTCTAACATAGTATCAGAGCTTCTATTTAGTGAACCCTTTCTCGATTTATGAGATTTTTTTCTTCAACAAGGGTTATAGACTTTAGATCTGTAATTCTCTTTGCTTTTTTTTGCAAATTTTGGAGGTGGGAGAATTTTTGGTGCATTTTGGTGTGAAAAGAACCCTACCATTGGATTAAGAGCTATAAAGAAAGTCAGATTTGGCTTTTGTTTGGCCTGATTTGGACTCTTGAGGTCAGATTTGTGAGGGTTTGAAGCGTTTGGCTTTTTAGATCTGGAGGGTAGCTGCGATTTTGGTGCAAAAAAAGGACCTCGTCGTTGGATTTAGGACGCTGAATCCACAAATTTTGACTATAAATTCGCCCTATTTCGATGTCGGGAGTTTCTGAGGCAATTTTTTTTGCTTCAAGGGCCGTATGGCCCCTGTGCACGAAAATCTTGTTTTTTTTTTTAATATCAATTTGCATTTGGTTTTAACATTTCTTTTATTTCAAGATTTTCAAAAAAAAATAAAAAACTTGTAGGCCGAATTAATTTTTTTGGGGAGGTGTTGTTTTTATTGACAAAGGCGGCTTATTTTTTCTTGGGTCCAGTACCCGCAAGTACTTTCGTACTTGCGGGCCCCATAATTTTCGGTGGCCTTTGCACAGTTGATAATGACTAATAATAACTTTTTCGACCGCCTTTTGCTAGAATATTTCGTCAAAAATAGGAATATATTGTTCGTTGACATTTTTCATAGGTGACTTTTTTTTTTCCCATGAGAATATTCTAGGAATATTTGTTGATGTCATGCTGACGTGAGAATGACGTCAATCGTATGGTTGCCTATGCATTGCCCCCTTTGACACTCATTTGGCCCTCAGGAGTAGTTTTTTTCTTTTGGCCATAACTTGGGCATACAATGTTGAATTTTGGCAAACAAGATATTGTCGAAAAGCTGGTTTTGCCAACTTTCCAATCGTGTTTGTCTCATCACTTGTTTTTGCTATTGGTGCATTCTACAGCTTGTTGAATTCACAGGTGCTATTTTTTAGTCCCAAGTTCATAACTTTTGACCAATTTCTCTGTTTTCTTTGCGATTTATGTGGCGTTGGTACTATCTTTCCGAGCTCTTCACAACCATCCATGCACTTTTTTCAGATTGCTCTCTAGATATGATTTATTTAGTTTTGTGTTTTCGCACTCTGGTGAATTACTTGGACGTCTTAGCTTTTGAAAACGTTTTGTTTGCATGGGATGACTCATTTTTGGCTATTCTATATGTATTTCTTACATTCTATCCTATTTGAGCATTGCAGACATATTTTCATGCACATTCTCTTTTATAGACACACTAAGATAAAGTCCCATTTTGGTGTATACTTTTTTAGGATTTTGCACATCCTGTTGTGCCTATTGTACTCGCACTATGATATAAAGTGCCATGAGGGTGGTTGATGTTTTCCTTTGGTTTTCCATCACACCTTTTTCAAGTGAGTGTTCCTTCCATGACAACAGTGAATCTTAGTGATTCTTGCCTCATGCATGTGTGCATTAATTTGCATAACCCTTTTATTTGTAGGTTGTTTGTCCTACAATGCACTTCTTGGTCTCACACAGTTTCCATGTACCTGTCTTGGCTCCCCCTTTTGAGCATTATGGAGGGGTTTCTACTATTGGTGCTAATGCTTCCTTGGTTTTGTGGTTTGAGTGATCTACGTATCTAGTTCTTGTTCATATGTACTTTCAGATGTAGCACACATTAGCGGTTGGTTACATGCATTTCAGTGAGATGGATCATTTACTATATGGACACTCTTGCATTCCTGTTTTTGGAGGTTCTTCATTTCAGCACTATATCAATCATCATTCGACAACAATCTACAACTTTTTCATGCTTCAATGATGTTCTACATGTTCCTCTTTTTTGGGACATTGTTTTGGTTGGAGGATTCTCAATCCTTTACACCTTGATTTGGAGGCTTTTTTAGTCCTTCATTCGCCTTTCTCTCTTTTGGAGAGGAGTTTTCTCCCACTGTGGTTTTCTCCTTTTCTCTAGTTTTGAGAGATATTTTGTTTATACATGGGTACCTCACTAGGCCTTGTTTGTCGGGACCCATCATGCATTCTTCTTAGGGTTTTTAGCTACCTCTTAAGTTCATCTTAAAGGGGGTGTTAGAGTAATCATGCATTAGCTAATAATTAATTACTCTTTAATTGATTATTAGTCTAATTTATTCTCATGCACTTAAACTAAACTTAGGAGTTTTTTATTTAGTTAACTAAGTGTTGTTCTATGTTAACTGAAGTGAGCTATTATTAAATCATTTTGTTTCATCGCATGTGATGTTGAAACTTGTCCTAATCTAATCCCTTTACCATTTAGGGTTGCTCCTATATAGCACTCAACCCTTATTGTATTGCCACTCTCTGAGATTTACTCTTCTGATCTCTCGAACTCTCAACCTTTGAAGACTTGTTTTCCTTGAATATTCTTGAGGTTCATTTTGTAAGTTTTTCGTGTTGAGGAATATTGCACATATCATTTGCACATCTCTTGCGTGGAAGGTGTATTTGTTCATTGTTTGATCCTATGGCTCATGTTTTTCACAATTCTAACAAATGATTTTGCCAAAGATGAGATAGAGGAATTTTATTATTTTTGTAATGGATACACATACTTTTAGAATCTTACGAATGCAGGAGAAAGATCATGAGAAATAAGCAGAAGACTATTGGTTACATTTGTTCCCTTCTTTGAAAAGGTTCAAGGTGTAGAAATCGATTGCAAGGATTGATGGCCAATAAGTAGTTGGTGTATGCATTTGACAATCAATACACCGTTAAACATATGTCTTTGAATAGGGTAAGGAAGAATTAAACCATATAGAGAATCTTGTAGGTTGTGGATTGCACACCAAAGTAACTATGACAAATGTTGTTGTGACATTTTTGTTAGGTGATAACAACTTTTGTGATCTAGATGTTGTAGGATGTCAAAAGGTCTTTTGTACAATTCCTCGTCTTTAATAACATATCTTGTTGAGAGCCTGAAAACTATGTTTGTCCTCTTGATGACTGCCCTTCAGGATTTCTTGATTAGTCAAGTGACAAACTAAATCTTTATACCATTTAACAACACTTGGTTGACTTTAAATATGTCCTCACACCAAAAGTTAAACTCAACCGCTAATTTTCAAGTGGAATTTGTGAAGAGGAATGTGACAAGATCCACAACTATTACCTCCTTTTTTGACTTTTGACTTTACTCTTGCAAGAAGGTACACTAAGAAGGTTCTATACCTAATCAAAGGAGGTACACTAAGAAGGTGCATGAAAGGGTTGTATTGAGCAGTGACCATTACTTGTGTATGTAGTATGTAAAGATGTATCTTCCAAGATGTGAACACAAAGGTGAGATACTGTGAGGGCATATCTTCTTACTTGTGAACACTAGGGTGAGACCCTATTTTTTCAACAAAAAATAGAAAGTTTTGGACATAACTTAAAATTATACATTTGCAATCAAAGAAGGTGTGCTAAGAACATTTACCAAATTGTTGGATTGAGTCACATGTGATTGTTATTCTTGAAAGTATCATGTAAAAATGGAACTTCTTAGATGCAAATACTTAGGCAAGATATTGTAAAGACACAACTTCTTAGCTGCAAATGCTAGGGAAAGACTGTTTTTCAATAGAAAAGCAAGGGAGTTGGAACCTGGATGTGCAAATAAATGTGAAATAATATATTTGCATAAAAATAAGGAGGCAAGTATTCTAAAGAAAAAACCAACAAAAAATCACCATGTGTGAAGACTGGGAAAGGCCTTGAGACACTCAAAGAAAGGCCAAATAATCCAATAGAGTTGGTTGTTTTTGTGAGGGATAAGTTTGATTGATTCTCTGCTAGTAGTTGCTTGCTAAAGTTGGTATAGAAATCACTTGAGAAATATTGCATCTTGTACATGGAAAATGGTAGCCCAAGAAACTTGTAATGCATAATTGTTTGTTTGGGAGATCTCAAGGACAACCCATTCAACTTTGGGCCATGGTTTTGCATTTGTCAGGGAAAATGTAGATAGATGGTAGTCTTGTCCTAAATACAAATTGGCATAACCATGCCCATCTAATGCAACTTTCCTATTGGTGATTGGGTTTCCTTGAAGTCAAGGAACATAATACAATTAATTATTGATTGGTCTGCCTTATTGTGCATAAGGTAGCTAACCCAACTTTGCCTTGTTGGTCATGGAGTACTAGCCATGAACGGGTGTGGGTGCTTTTATGGGATTAATAAGGGTAAATTAGTATTCAACATCTATGGTGTAGAATTCCCAATAGGGAGAGTCACAACCCTTTGGTTTAAATGACGTTGATGAGGAGCAAAAGGTTTAATATTAAAAAAATACACCTAAAAGGGTGAAATTAGATATGCTTGGGGAACTTGGCAAAGCCATAGAAAGATTACTAAAATTTGAAAAATTTGCAAGGACCTCAAGAGGGGTATCCTTCTAAAATTGAATGGTTTGAGGGGACATTTAGCGTGACAAGATTGAGACTTTCAAAGGAAACTCTTTGTTGGATTTCATGGAATATTGTTGTACCAAGGATATGACACTCTGAAAAATTGAGATGCCTTAATGAACTTTAAAATAATTTATTTTTTAAAAGGGGTGTATCCTCAAGGAGACAAAGTTCCTAGGTTTGGACCTTTGCATCTAAACTATGATATATGCATATGATTATTCAAAAGGTCTTGCTCGTGTATGTGCCTAGGACTCTTTGTTACTAGACAAGGAAAATAATCTCTATAAATCAAGAAGTGTCAAATCCAATGAAGATGGCTATAATTGGTCTCAATGAAGACTTGATACCTTTCTCAAAGGATCTTTTGATTTAAAGAGTGCAAGATTTGTCTAAGCAATCTAGCCAAGTCCAAACATCTTAAAACCTAGGTTATCGAATCAACACATTTACAGGCAGATTCTAAGTACAAAATGCCTTGGAATTAGGTTCAGCCTTGAATTGCCATGTATTCGACTTGGGTACTAATTTTTCCCATTCGAAACGTCTTGAAGTATTTCTGGTGCAGGAGCACCTACACCTCATCCTCCATTTTTAATCATTTGATGGAAATAGGTGTTTAGTAGGATTAGTATGAGTCTTTTGAGTGTTTTTGTCTTACATAAGGTCCATTAAGACCATTGAGTATGATCTAGGGTGAGTCTTCGGGTTTTGTGATTAAAATGTGCAAAAATGCAACCTTGCTTCAAATGTTGTCATGTAGCCTTGGGAAGGAAAAAAACTTGAATTTGTATGTAAATGTGCAAGGTTGGAGTTTTGAACATGTAATAAGGCTATTTTGAAGCCATTAGAGTGGTTTTAGAAGTCATAAGAGTTTAGGATTGAAAAGTTGCTCCAAAATGCAAAATTGTCATGTTGTAATTTGTTGTAATCTCCACATTATGATGTAATTATCATTAACCAACGGTTCCCTCTTGTAACAACCCGACCCTTCGGTAAAATTAAATTTTTCAATAATTTACATCCTTCAAGTATGTAAACGTGTTATCATGACATTGCAATAAAAAAAAATTCCTTTTCTTAATTGATAATACATGAACATGTTGCTATATCAATTACAATAAAGATTCCATATAATAACTTCACAAGTACACGAGACGAGAACACATACCTTAACTGACATAGCTCCAATGAGCTTTAGAACAAATAGTAGTAAGAAGGTCCAGGAGTCCGTCCTTTCAAATCTTGGTACATCGGCCGCTTGTTGTGGAGGAGAAACATCACTCAGGCGCTTTTCCGCCAACCACAGACTTATAATGCGGTCCCCCGCACACCTATCGTTAGATAGATGGCCCTCCCTTCGAAGAAGAGATTGGTAGGGTATCCTTTAATGATTACCAACTGAGCATAGTGTTGTGTTCCTACATAACTAGGTCTTGTGCATACGACATCTCTTGAACTAGTATGTACTTCGGGATCACAATGAACTAACAGTGTAGTCTCAACTATTTCACACCTAAGTGGATGTTGTACATTTCACTATTTTGGCTAAAGTATTATCATTCAATACTTCGAATGAAGGTCATCTATCATAAACACTACTCAGGGCCGATTTGCCTTAAGGCTTTCTTACACTACGCGTAGGTTGGTCTATTCGAGGTAGTCCATACCCTAGACGTCCTACATCAAGCTAACTACTAGAAAGGAGGACAACTTAACAAGTAATCACAATTTTCCCTCGTAAACTAGACATCTTCATCCTAGGAGTTTCATTAACTTGACTAAGTTAATCTACTAACTTGTTGTGATCGATACTTATTTCAATGCCTTCATTTTCGTCCTAGTATTTAATAACTACTTAAAGCATATTCTCCTTATATGGAGATCATACAAGTAATGCAATTCTCACAATATGCAACCTTGAATCTTCATTCAATTTACTCTCTATGTACAAGTAGACAAGCAATTCACATAATAACTCATTCTTTATTTCATACAGAAATACAGCTATGATTGACTTTCTACCTATGCACAACAGTAAACACAAAGGTTCTTTTTCATTTAAATAATCAAGAACGGGTGGATAGTAGAAGAATATCCCATGCCTGATTTCAAAGCTTTCCTTTGAAAGATGAATTTGTTGCCTGTCTTCTCAGCACCTCAGCTAAAACAAACAACTGGCAAATCCTTTTCAAGCTTCTGCCCTATCTCACATAGATTATTCTCCCAGAATGATGTCACTCTAACTTAGATTTAAACTCTTCTAAGAATGATTTCTCAAACTGTCAATGGTCACAGCTGAGTGAAGCTCAGATTAACTGGTAATGGTGAACTGGTAATCCCACAACACCAATTCTTAGAATTACAATTGACTCTCAGCAAATAGAACCTCCATAGTATACGAATGCTCTCAGCATTATGATTACTTCCAGAACATAGAGATGCTCTCAGGAAATATAGAAACTCTTAGCAAATGATTACTTTCAACTTTCGGAATTAAAGATCACTCTCAGTAATTAGAAATGCTCACAGCAATATGGTTGCTCTGGAAATATAAATACTCACAGGAAATATGAAAGAACTCTCAGAAAATATGAATACTCAGAACTGTATTGCTTTGAATGAAATATGAATAAACTCCCAGGAGAATAAACAAGTACGAATTCCTCAGCAATACTAGAAAAATCTCTTGCAAAGGAAGAAATTTAACTTCAGGAATGTGTAATTCAACTGGTAAAGATTCAACTGAATTGAGGAATAAAAACTCAGAAGAAAATACTTTGAAACTCTAAAAATGAGAGCAAAATTGAATTCCAAACTGTGTTTGAAGAATGAGTCGAATGGCTCTTTTATAGTGCTTCCTGCTCAACCATTTTCCTTCTTTACTGGCATGTAAACTGCCAGACAAGGTTTTGAATGCTTCAACTGCAAAATGTGGCAAGTTTGAGAGGTGAGTCGACCTCTTTCTGTGACAGCAATCAAAGAATGATTCGACATTGCACATGGTAAAATCAGTATCATGACACCTATAGGCGTCCCTTGTTTTTGGCGCACATAATCAGCAAAAAGATTGAAGAAAATCTCTGGAGATTCAGTCAAGGTTGCATTACACCCACGTTGCTAGAAGAATAGCATTAGCTCCAGCATTCGCACCTGTTTCTCAGCCATTTCTCTTATCTCGTGCGCTCAGGCGTGACTTCTTTCCAGAACACGGGCTTCTCCTTTTATTTTTTTGACATTTCAAATGTTTTATTAAAGTCACAAATGAAATATTTGCCATTGTGTTATAAGGAGGTGTGATTCAAAAATCTTTAGTATTTCCTTTTTATAAAGTCTTCAAATGTAATAATCCCATTCATAGAGTTTTCACGGGATTGTGTGTTTCAATAAAAACTCCAAATATTTAATACTTCATATTTGACTTATTCAAATATTTCCAAAGTAATAATATAAAGTCTTTAAATAAGACTTTACTATGCAAAGTAAAAATCGTTTTACAATTTTACCAAAGTATTTTAAAATTCAATTTCCAAAATTACCCAAAGTAATATAAAATTGATTTCCCAAATTACTTATGGTAATAATATTAAATTCAATTATACTTATATATTTAAATATTACTATTTAAATATATTTAAATATATACATATATGTATTTAAGTAAAACTATAATATAATATATACTTATATATTATTAAATATATAAACATTTACATATTTAAATATTTACACTTATATGTATTAATTGTTAAATATGTATATTGCGAGCCAGTCAGCATACTTTCAATATACATACTTACGTATTCGTGTAAATATGAATATATGTAAATTCCAATAAAATATTATTATTAACATCATTATTCACAGGCAATAGGTAACGTGGGTATGTATATATATGTATATCACAGTACGCAGTGTACACGTAAATGTATGTATACCATGTCGACACGTACGTATGGGCATATCCATCTGCCGAGCATACGTATGTATTGACATGTATATATATATATGGTTACGTGTACATTATATACATGTATACACATACTCACTCGACCTATTAAGATATATCCATTCACGTTTTCCACATTAAGGTCAAAGCACAGTAAGTCAGACAAATGAGTAATCATCACTTTCAAAGCATAAAGAAGTAAACATAACTCCTAAAGCCTAAGGATGACTTATCTAGACCAACATAACTGACTCGGTTTCTTAGAGCCTATATTGACGTGTGTGTATGCTCAATTGGTACTCGTTACTGTTTACCCGACCAAGCTCCTCCCTGAGTGATATTTCTCCTCTGCCTGGAGGATTGGTCCTCTTACCTACACACCATGACACGACAACGAAATTCATATGCTCAAAACAAAGCAGAATACATGAAACATTTCAAAAGTTAGATTATTCACAAATCATTAACCTTCTATTCTCCTTTATGCAGTATTTCACCAAGAATAACATCAAATGAAACAACATTCATATTGAAAACAAGGTACAAGCATCATTAATTCACCTCCAGAATTCACATTTACTCTATCTAGTAATGGTAAATTGTAACGTCACAATTTGGGATGTAACACCTCTTTTGAAAAACAATTGAGGGCTGTTGGGGAAGGTGGTGACAATTTTAAAAAGCCTCCATTGGGTTGAGGCAGGTTTGATGTTGGCATTTTTGGAGATTTGAAGCAAATAAACTCTATTTTTCTGATATTTTCCAGCATTTTTCATTGTTCCCGTGCTTGGTACGGTCTATAGCATTATTGTACGGCCTCCAAATCTTCATGGTTTGTTAGAGGGGTGAATCTACTTTCTTTTGGTGGTGATTTGAGTTAATTTTATTAAGAATTGAGATAGTTACACCAATTTTTCTGAAAGTGGGTCTGAAACCCTACAAAACAAGGATTTGGTTACAAATATGTTGATAATTCACCATTCCACCGTGGGAAAATTTTGATTTTTGGTGGAATGGTGGATTTAAGGGTCCTTTACATGATACACTTGGTTTTAGAGTGAAAAATGGAGGTTTGCAAAAGATATTTGATGCCCTAGGTCTGGTTTTTCCTTGTGACAGTCCAAAAAATGGGCAAATGAATGCATTTCTTGTTGATTTCTAAATGTTTGAGTAATAACAATGGTTATAAGGTGTGAAATGGGTCTTGGGGAACATTTTGGAGTCTATTAAAGGCTTAGGGGTGTTGGGGAATGCCTTAAGTTGAATCCTTCCTTGTACAGGCCTAGTTAAGCCTCTTTGATGGCTTTAAGATCATTCTTTTGAATCATTTGTTGTTAGTGTTTGGTTTTTTGCTTTTGGGGATTTGTAGGAGTTGATGTTAGATGTCTAAAACCAGTTCTCTTTGGTCTGGTTCTTGCTTTAACAAGATTTAAACATGACTGTCCTGTTTGGCCTGTACTACAAGAATGCATGGCTTGTTTGGAAGCGATGGGAGAGTGAGTGTTTTTGTGTGCAAAACCTATTTGTCTGATCATGATTTGTCACATTGGGAGTATTCAAATCATCCCCAAGTCCTATAGTGATGTCTGGATGAAAGAGTCATGTTGGTGATTAAGTTGCTTTGCTGAAAGGAATAGTGAAAAGATGTGTGCACGTAGAGTGTTTGAGAGAAGTTTTTGAGAAAAGGTGTTGCTTCCCCTGCCACTCTGCAACATTTTTCCATCGAATCTAGCCGACTCTAGCAACCACATGGAAATTCCAAACTAAGTCACAATCATTTCAACTTGAAAACACAATGTTCAAGGGTTTTTGGTTTTGATTACCTTAACTATAAATCACCATGATCTCTACCATTTTTTATTTCTCGTCGTTTTTATCAATGCTCGCGGAGTGTATGTCTGTTATTTTAAAAAAAATTAATCTCATCTCCTCGCAAATGGAGAGCTCTCACTCGATCAAGCCAATCTATGAAACAAACAAAACCCTTTGAGATGAAGCCATCTTAGTAATTTATTTTTAGCTTTAATTATCTAATTTTAATTTATAAAGAAATATCAATTTTAATATAATTTATTAATAATTAGTAATCTTACAAGCTTATTATTTATTAAACTCAATTTATTGTTATATAAAATATTTTTAAAATATATATTATTTCTATTAAATTATATTAATTAGTATTAGATTTTTTTTTTAGATTGCAAGAATTGGGTAGCCCCCCTATAAACTGTTGTGCACTTGGTAAACTTTTTTCATGTGACTGGTGACGCTAGCGTGACATGCCCTCTGATACCATGGGGATGAAGGGGAGACTAGACCTCGTAACCTCTTGCTTTCAACAAGAATTAGTATTAGATTTGTTATTTATTAAGTTTAATATTATGTTTTATCGATATTTGATATAGTATTTAATTTTTTAATATTTATTATTAATGTTTAACATGTTACAAAAATAAATTTAATTTAGTGTACCTTTACATTAATTTTTAAGCTGCAAATATGTATATATTTATGATCTTTATATTTTTTGTGCGGATGTACCCAAACATACCCAACCTCAAAAAAAGTTGTTGTACCGATGTACCCATACCCATACCCAATTTGGAAACTTAGCTTAAACCTAATTCAAGTAACATATTTTCTCAAAACAAGAAAGAGATTCGAATAAGCAAAACAATGGTTGTTCTATTCATTAATAGTGTAAAGAACAAATACAACATGCTTGCATTTATAGAAAATACAAGGGGAGGAGGATGATAACTCATCCTCTAAGAAGTTTAACTCTAGTGAAATGAGACACCTCAATATGCAAATAAGAGAAATGTAACTCCTATGGAAGAGGGTGACATCTCACAATCCTAATAAAACAAGCTTACTCTACCTAAATAAGCTTAACTGGAGGTGTAATAAATGCATAAATACATTAACAAAGAGGACCCATAAGGTAGAGTTCGGTACAATAGAACAAAATGAGTCTTTAGAAGAAAGGGTTGGCGAACAACTCTTTAAATTTTCAATCTTTCATTGGTGGAGGAATGAAATCTCTCAAAATAAGAAAGAAATATCAGGTAAAATTTAGTGGTTGATTAAGGACAATAGTTGAGGTGATAGGCTTCTTATGAAAGATGATGGAAACATCTCACACCCAAAGGGACATTAATGGAGTTTTTGGATGCTTGTCACACCCATGAGGTAAGCTGCAACAAGTGCATCTTTTAAGGGTAGAAATCCTAGGTCTACAAAATAAAAGCTTAATATGAAATTGTAGAAAATTAGAAAATAGTGAATTTTAAAATGATCATGAATAAAGAATGTCATAAGGCTTATTGAAAAAACCTTAGATTTGCAAACAAAATATTTTAGCTAAAATTCTAAATGACTAATAGTGGAGTGGTTTTCGACTGCAGGAAAACTTCATAACCTGAACTTACTCTGGAGGATTTTGATATTCACTTTTTTATGCATGAAGGAGCTCATAAGGGAGTTCAAGGAGATTATTGAAGTTGTTACAATTATCACCATTCAATCATGTTTTCAATTTCTTCAAGTTGGAGTTGCTAAAATTGTAGAGACATGCTATAACTTAAATTTAACAATGTTGCAATACCTTGTACAAATCAAATTGGTATAGTTGGTGATTTTGGTCTGAGGATTGACAGAGAAAAAATGAGTTCTTGCTCAAATGGTGCAGACAAGGATTGGGGCCAAATTAATGACAACCTGGTCCTTGCAGCCAAGTTCATGAAACATGTAATGCACATACATTATTTTCCCCAAAGATCATTTTAGGACAACACCAAATTCAGATCTTATACTGTTATAAAATATAATTTTGTTACAAGCCAATGCTTACTATTGTTGAATAGAGCATTACAAAAACTTGGCATTAAACATGGTTTTATTTCTACAAAATTGATATGCCACATGTAGAATGAATGGAATGAAATGGACATATAGTTGCTTTAGAACAAAATGATATATGCCTTTGTTTTATTTTGCATTTAGGTTGCAACTGATAGCATAACCCTTATCATCATGACTATGGAACAAATTGTTAACACTACAACAAAAATTATATCACAACTATGTAACATACAAGAAGTAACTCTAGAAACTTGTGCAACAAATTTGCAATAAGTTGCAACAGCTCCAGCTTGACTACTTTCCTCCTTTTCGTTTTTCCTTGTGACTGAACCTGCAAAATGATCCCAAAAACCAATCTAATGATGGGGCATTTAACATTGGATATGTAACTCTTCACCGTCCATGTTAACCCTTTGTATCTCATTGACTTCTATATAAGAGCGAATTTGCACCTTAGGTGCAATTCCCCTTTTTGCCTTTATCCACCTTAGAAAACCAAAGTCAGAGGCTTAATTTTACTTAAGCTCGCTGATGGCAGTCCGCTTGGCACCTATTTTGTGTGTCGGTGGAGGCATTTCTTTCGGGGATGCCCACACGATGCGCAAACATCTGCACGATGCACAGATGTCTGCACGGCGCGCTTACGTCCCTGACAAATTCCTGCGGTTGAGCCAACAGAGGTGTTACTCTTCCCATTGGCAGTGAAGTTGTAACGCCTCCTTCAACCGACCAACCCGAATATGGTTGTTTTTCTTCATTCTCTCTTCAAATTCATCCCTTCAATATTCAATCCAACTTCTTCACAACTCTTCAACAGATAAAGCCTTCATTCTTGCACACTTCAAGCTTCCATACTCACACTTTTGCATCCATTTTCACTCACTCCCAAGCATTCCAAGCACACCATTGCAACACCATCTCACTCCATCAACTCAGTAGAGCATGTTTGGGACCACACCATTCGCAGTAGAGGCTTGAGTTCCTCTCATTTCTCCCCCAAGAAGCGTTGAGTGCTCTTGGTGGAGGTGGTAAGCTTCCCTCTCCTCTCCTCTATCATTTGGTTGAGTAGCATAGTACTGTTTTGTAGTGCTTGTGCTTTCTTTACGTTATTACTTCTTTATCTCGTTCTTTTGGCTGTCCATGGTGGTGGAAACACCTAAATGGGGGTCTAACTGAGGTAGGCCCCTATACATCCACCCAACATTTTCCCTCTTGTTGTGTGTAGGTGTGCGAGTTCTTAGAGGATCAGCTGGCGAACGAGTTCATTGGTGAGATTCTCCTCATTTTCATCACTCTTGCTTATTTACTTTACAACATTAGAGAATACTTTGTTTACTTGCTAGTGTCATTTTGGCCTTTTAGTTGAGTAGCTAGGCCATTAGTCATTTTGGTGAGTTCAACCTTGTCTCTGCTACTGTATGACCGTATGGACTACAACGCACTTTAGAGACGCCAGCGCGTTGCACTGTCGTCCGGAGTTTGTGTTGACGTCCTCAGGCAAAGAGCTCCCTGAGGTGTAGAGTTGGACCTAAAAACCAAATCGCCTAGCCCCGCATTGAAACTTAGGATTGCAAAGTGATTGTGGGGCATCATAGTCCTCATCATTCTCATCCTCATAACCCTAAACAATACACTTAGCTGAGGTAAGTTAGGGTGCAGCCTCTCGTGTCTTGACCCTTTGTGACCTGGGGTCTTGCACGCGGTGGTCCCCCTCTTACATTTTTGGTGAACCCGATGTGAACCAACGTCTATTCATCCATTGGTGTTAAAAAATTCCCTTGGATATTTCGTGGTTGTTGCGACCTTGAGCGTTGTGAAGGTTTATGAGCATCACAACCCAGTCCACAACTTCTGGGCATATTGTGAGAAGTGTACGACACCTCCCAATGGATAGGACAAAGGTCTCGCTTGGTCTCTCTACGAGCCTTTTCTCTGGTCCCGCTGTTAGTTTGGCTGCGCAGGAGTAGTTATCAAGGAGTAAGATGGGGTTTGTTGATGAAACCAATCACATTCCCACTCCTCCTGCATCTCCCACGCCATCATCGGTGGACGAGCATGAGGCCGTTCAAATCCTAGTTGAATGTGTCTGCCCTTATAAAATGGTTGGGCGACCTTGAAAACCATTTGGAAAGAAATCCGAAGATGGCTAGAGCTGCTCAAGTTAGTGAATTAAAACATATCATGAATAAAGATCGAACAGGTGTGGAGCTTCTAAGTAGTCTCTTCGGTATCGCTGAAGCATGCACTCCTTCAAGCAACTCTAGCTTTGCGCAAGGAGTCGCCTTCGAAGAATGCGAGGTACAATTAGGAGTACCAATGCTTCCCATTTCCGTTTACATGGCCAATGTGTTCCCTTTCATTAGTATCCCTTCCGTCCCTAATTAATCAAAAACTATCAAGGTGAATAAATTCCCTTTGGGCTTTAACTTCATTCGTTATGTTGCCTCTAGCGATGGAGGTCTTGGCGGAATGGGTGGTGGAGGCTTTGGTAGTGGCGGCGGATCCGATAGCGAAGGTGGTGCTGGTGGAAGCAGTTTTGATATAGGTCATGGCGGTGGTCCCAACGGAGGCCCTACTGGTGGCGGTGGCTCTGGCGGAAGTCACACCAATGGCGGTTCTGGAGGTGGAATTGGCGGTGGCTCTAGAGGAGGTTCCTCTGGCCCTTTATCTTCCAACAACCCTATTCTGAACACTCTACTTCAAAATATGGGTAAGATGCAGAGTTAGTTAGCGAGCCTTTCCTGGCCTCTGCCCAACCTATTTTCCAGCCTTTTTTCTGACATAGCCCATTGTCAGTTGCCATCTTGAACACTCCCTTCCCTCAGGGAATGGAGATACCTAAATTTGAGAAGTTTGGTGGTAAGGGAGATCCGCAGACACACGTGTCTGCCTTTAACGCTCTCTACATCGACTTCTTCCATCATGATGCCTTGATGGCTAAACTATTTCCTCGATCCCTCAAGGACATAACACTCGAGTGGTACTGTTCCTTGCCTGACAATTCTATTTTCTCATTTAATCAACTTGTAAATCAATTCCTTAGACAATTCCAGGAAAACATCCGGCTGAAGATGACCTATTCGGATCTCATTCGATGTAAGCAAGGAGACAATGGAAAGATTATCGATTTCATAGTGCGCTACCAAGCACTTCTCTCACAACTCTTGTATCAGTTGCCCGATTCGGACGTACAGAAGGTGTTCATAGGGAACTTACAAAGGCCTTGGAAAGAGAAGTTTTCCCTTATGAAATCCCCTTCTTTCGCACATCTGTGTGCAACTTTATAAGAGTATTAGCAGACGGTCGCTCAGTTCGGGGGATCCTCCTCGTGCTCCCGTTCTGAGGGAAAGCCCATTGTAAGAGACCTGGTATCTCTCAACCCCAATTTATGCTAAATAGTGAAGTTTTGTTGAGTTTTGAGGGTTTATGGATTTGCTGGTTTTTAAAATAAAATGATTCTAGATAATGAAAATACAACAAAATATGCTAATATCTATGCACACTTGATACGAATGAGTTGCAAACACCTTTCTATTATCCAATAAATGATTACAATGTGAAAAGGAATACATGCATACAAAAAGGCAGCTAATTAATGAATTAAAGAACCTGATTTTTGTTTGCAACAATGGAGAAACCAGATGAAGATTTCGATTTGCACATGAAACAATGTTCTCCTTCCACGGATTGACGCCAAATGGCTCCAGAGGGAAAGCCGATCCAAATGGAACAACTAATCACCAAAAAATAAAGGCGAATTTACCCTCAAACTCACACGCCTATAGCTGGAAATGTACGACCTATTTGATGAACCAACAATTATTAAAATCGTACGACCCTAAGTAAATATCTGGAGAAAGGTGACTTTAGCCTTTGAATTGACTTCCTTTGTAGTTTGGAGCTTTATTTTGAAACCCCTTTCAATTTCTTTCACTTTCAGCACAAATATGACTCTTGTATGAAGTCACTCAATTCAATAATCTTCAGTTGATCTTCCACAACATTAGTATGCTTGACTCTGAAGAGGGAACGTTCTCCAAAATTTGATTTGCAGAAACCCTTGTTTCTCAAACTCTAAAATTCTTAGAGAGATGAAGACAATATTCGAATAATCAATCATTAAAGAATTCTATTTTGTCTTGAAGCATTAAATATCCTTCTTCAAGAGGTTCGACCCCAAAAAGCAACTTAAGAGCATTTAATAATAATCTTTTAATAATATTAATTCGCCATTCATGACTTAGGAGTAATTAATCATTAATTGGGCGTCCACTTTAATGAGTAATAAATACTGATTTAATAATATTAATTGCCCCTCTATTATAAAGTATTAAATACTTTATAATTAACCATTAATAATTAATATTTCATTAATTGACTTTATAATATAAAGTCACAATAATAATAATCATCCAAATACCAATAAATGTTCAAATATTCACTGTTTGCTCATCCAACTGCCAAACTGGGTTGAAACTAAGATAGCCAACTCAGCCAAGTGCTCTACCAAAAATAGTAACCCCTGATTGTTTGACATACTATAAATAGTAAGTTCCTGAATAACACTCTGTAAGCATCTACAAAGGCCCAAAGCTGAATCAAATGATGGAGTAATGTCCCAAAACTTTGGATAACTGCAATGGGCAACCCTTTAACCATATATGTCAGCCTACGAGGGTCAAAATAATAGGCTCACTCCTCAACAAACAATGTCAGTTAAAAAGGGGACATTATAGTCTGCCCTCCCTGAAATTGCTTGTCCCCAAGCAATCTCCGCAAACAAGGACGCACCACACCATCTGGATCTGAAGGATAGTGTTGAACAATGTCCCTGCTAACCACAACTGTCTCCTGTAACTCCCACAATTGATCAGCTGGAATAGAATGCCATTCCCTGTCACCCTCAGCGTTGTCTATCATAGGAGCAAGAACCTCAAGAGGAAGCAAGTCAAACTGCAAGCAACACTTGCCCCCTAAAACTACACGAGATATACTGTCATCCAACATATCTAACACGTGCATACCAAAACTGTGCACCTAAAGAAAATTGTGTACATGTGGGTCAAACATGAGGCCATATGCACTTTGCACCATGTACACACTGTGATACTCCTCCATGAGCTGAGTTTGAAATCTGAGTGCACAAGTAGGATCCCAAACGCTATCAACACTCATCTCAAGACCAGGGTCAAGAGAGCGATCAACATCAAACTCAAAGAGTGGATTGTCGTATGAAGTTATAACATCCGCCTCGAACAAATGATTGGTCACAAATTGAACCAAACCACTAGGATAATCCCAATCAGTTGCCTCTGAACACCAAGGATATTGAGAAAAACCATGCCCAATCTGCACGTACTCCTCCTCTACCCTCTCACTCTTCCCACTAACGAGAGAGATAGAGCGTAGGCTCCCATCTGTAATCCCTCTCAACACATATCTCCTGCCCTGTAACTCAAATCTCATCTCCATTTTAGGCAAGTTGAGGGTGAACACACCAATGTCCTGGAGCCATCTCATACCCAACACTATATCTATCCCACCCATGTTGACCACTTAAAAATATGCCTGTAACTCATAATCATTTAGCATGAGGGTAAGATTACAAATTCGTCGAGTGCAAGTGAGGGTATATCCATTTGCCACCCAAACTTTGAATCCAATGAAGTCCTCTGCCCGAAGTTTGCATTTACTGACAAAGCTTTCATCAATAAAATTGTGTGTGGCTCCAGTGTCAAGCATAACAATACATCACTGTCCATCCACTAATCCCCTGAACCTGAATGAATCATCTCGTGCACTAGCAAATAACACCAATGGGGACAGATTGGCATCAAGACCAAACTCCATAGAGGCATTTCCAACCTCAGTATGCTCTAAAACAGCCTGCTGGTCTGAAACTTCATACTCAACATCCTCATAATAAACCCACATGGTGTGATTAGCTTTTCCCTTTGGCCTCAAAGGACAATTATGCTCTTTGTTGTAGGGTTGCTTGCACCAATAAAATAGTTGTTTCCTTCTCAATTCATCACGAGTTGCATCATCAATACTTGCTGACGTCTTTTTCTTTGTATCTGCAACTGGTGTATGACTCTCCTCAACAGGTAAGGTGTTTGTTTTTGGCTGAAATTGTTTTTTCGGAGCAGCAAGCTCCATACCCCTTGCCTTCTGCATAGCCTCCTGTAGAGTAGGAGGATCAAATGCTTTGACCCAACCTCTCATAGGCTCAGACAACCCCTCAATAAACAAAATGACAAGTCTCCTCTTGGATATTCCTGTCACCATAACTGACATCTTCTAGAATTCACTAATATAGGTATCTAGACTGTCTGACTACCTGAACTGAGCTAGCTCTCTAAAGTAGAGTTCTGGATCCTTTTTATCAAAACACTCAATGAGCCTATGTGTGAACTCTTGATATGTGGTAACCATGTGATGGCCAAGAGTATACATGTTGTGATGTCACCAGTCGTGTGCTAAACCATCAAGATGTAGTGTAGCAAATTTGATGGCCTCGTCCTCCTGCATAGGTCTCAAAGATAGGTAATTGTCTAAATTTTGTACCCAAGACCTTGCTGAACTCTTATCTGAGCCATCAAAATTAGGCAAGATAATCTTGCTCACTGCATGTTGAAGATCCTGATTCCCCTGTGGTGGTGGTGGTTGGTACTGTGGAGCTCTGCTCTCAAATCTACCCCACGTATGGGTCTATGCACATCCATGAACTCATGAAAAGACAAAGACTGCTTGATCTCAGGAGCTAATGTCGAATACTTTGCAAATAATTTGGTCACATCTGCCACTGAAGTACCTTGTTGTGGCTGAAACTTTGGTTGGTGACCCTGTTGCTCTGCCTCAGGAACTGGAGTAGCCTCCTTGGTAATAAAAGTAGGTTGTCAAGGCCTACGCTTAGGTATACTAAAAGGTGACTGCTGCTAAACTAGCACTTGTGGCTGATCTACTTTAGCAGTTCAACTGGATTGTCCTATCTGAATGAAATGTTGCTGGGGTGGGACATACTGCTTCATTATTCCCATCAGCTGAGACATCATATCCATCATGTTGTTATGTCTTCTTCTGAACTCTATCTCTGGACTCTCGACTCTAGCATGTTCCTTCCCTGGATCTCTATGTGTCTCCCTGGAAGGCTCTCTATCTACCATAAGTGTTGTGACATTGTCCTCACTACTACTAGAACTAGATCTGTGTATGCCCAAAATTCCTAAAACTGTTTCACCTTTCGGAACCGGTGGATTTGTCCAATCTTCTCTACATGTTCCTCTATCCTTAGTGTAAAATATAATGTCTCTACTCATGAAAAAGCATTTGAAAAGCATAGGATGGTAGGAAAATTGTGCTCTAATACCACTGTAAGATACCTAGTGTCTCTCAACCCCAATTTATGCTAAATAGTGAAGTTTTGCTGAGTTTTGAGGGTTTGTGGTTTTTCAATGATTTTTGCATATAAAGGGTTTTGCTGGTTTTTAAAATAAAATGATGCCAGATAATGAAAATACAACAAAATATGCTAATATCTATGCACACTTGATACCAATGAGCTGCAAATGCCTTTCTATTATCCAATAAATGATTACAATGTGAAAAGGCATACATGCATACAAAAAGGTAGCTGATTAATGAATTAAAGAACTTGATTTTTATTTGCAACAATGGAGAAACCAGATGAAGATTTTGATTTGCACAGGAAACACTGTTCTCCTTCCAAGGATTGACGCCAAATGGCTCCAGAGGGAAAGGCGACCCAAATGGAACAACTAATCACCAAAAAAGCAAGGCAAATTTTCCCTCAAACTCACATGCCTATAGCTGGAAATGTATGACCTTTTTGATGAACCAACAATTATTAAAATCGTACGACCCTAAGTAAATATCTGGAGAAAGGTGACTTCAGCCTTTGAATCGACTTCCTTTGTAGTGTGAAGCTTTATTCTGAAACTCCTTTCAATTTCTTTCACTTTCAACACAAATATGACTCCTGTATGAAGTCACTCAATTCAACAATCTTCAGTTGATCTTCCACAACCTCAGTATGCTTGATTTTGAAGAGGGAACGTTCTCCAAAATCTAATTTGCAAAAGCCCTTGTTTCTCAAACTCTAAAATTCTCAGAGAGATAAAGACAAAATTTGAATAATCAATCATTAATGATTTCTATTTTGTCTTGAAGCATTAAATATCCTTCTTCAAGAGGTTCGGCCCCAAAAATCAACTTAAGAGCATTTAATAATAATCTTTTAATAATTTTAATTCGCCATTCATGACTTAGGAGTAATTAATCATTAATTGGGTGTCCACTTTAATGAGTAATAAATACTCATTTAATAATATTAATTGCCCCTCTATTATAAAGTATTAAATACTTTATAATTAACCATTAATAATTAATTATTCATTAATTGACTTTATAATATAAAGTTGCAATAATAATAATCATCCAAATACCATTAAATGCTCAAATATTCACTATTTGCTCATCCAATTGCCAAACTGGGTCGAAACTAAGATAGCCAACCGAGTCAGGTGCCTTGCCAGAAATAGTAACCCCTTATTGCCTGACTTACTATAAATAGTAAGTGCCTGAATAACACTCTGTAAGCATCTGCAAAGGCGCAAACCTGAATCAACTGATGGAGTAATGTCCCAAAACTCTATATAACTGCAATGGGCAACCCTCTAATCATATCTATCAACCTACGAGGGTCAAAATAATAGGCTCACTCCTCAACAAACAATGTTAGCTAAAAAGGGGACATTACATCCATTGTATCAATCTTTGGTAAAGGAAAAGTCATT